>VZUI01034248.1:0-113933 GCA_013401135.1 Cettia cetti
TTTCCTTTTTCTTTTCATTAAATAGTCTTTCTAGTCTAGAGCCTCTCACTTCGTTTTCTTTCAAACCACAACACCTAACTATTCTGGATGGTTCTGGGTGTGTGAGATATATGCTTATGAGACAATTAGCTCCCAACCAAAATGCCTACAAGTAATTTGAATCGCTCATCCAGAATTACTGTGTTCCCAGGGAGGCTTTCCACAAGGGTTTCTTCTCACAACAATCAATCACGTCCCAGCAGATGTTTAGCTTCCCACTAGGCTGCAAACTCAGTTCCCTTAGGCTCTTGGTGGAGTAGACAAAGGGGAAGGTTTGGAAAGTTTTGTTCTTTCCCTTAACAGGAGAGCCTAGCTGATTCTGTTAAAAGATTTTTCTGCCCAGTTTGCAAGTTCTTGTTTATAAACTGCTGCACCATGCATTGAAGGTACAACATTTCACAAAATGAGAAGTAAAAACAATTAGGAAGAAATCTCAGGTGACAAAAACCAGCATGCAAGAAGACCAACAGGGAACCCGAAACATTTCTGTGCTGCACCTTTCCTGACACCACGGCTGTTACTGCACCAGAGCTGCATTACCAAACACTGGCTCTGCCATGTGCCTTAATAGAGAAGGTGCCGCTCTGTCCTGGGACACAGGGCACGTCTTCTGCTCTGTGGCCTCACTGATGACCAGGAACAGCTGGTAAGGTTAATTCTCCTATCTGTCCCTCTCATCTCTACTGCATTAGGTGGGCAATGTTCATTGATGATCTCCTGCATCTCCTAAGAAAGGCGTACTAAAGTATACTATTACAGATTTCAGTCTGCCTTCCTACAAACTGTGACCTCTCCCTGATCACACAAGGGTCAAACAATCCTGCACTGCAAAAGTGGTGTCTGGCAAAGGATCAGACCCGAGGCAAGAAGGTAGAACATCCCCTCATTATCTTGCTTCAGTTGTGTGCACATCTTGCCAGAAACATCAGATACCTGAGGACCTTGGCTGGGTGACACACTGTGCCCCAACCCAAATCAGTCGAACTTTGTATAGCCACAATTTGCAGAGGATTTCAGCCTCAAAACTCCCCCTCAGCTGCTTCAGGCGCACCACCAGTGGCCTCCACCAGTGTTATTAGAACAAAAATCACCTTTGGGAGGGGTCCAGTGGTGGGTCCCGTAGGATGTCTGAAGTAGGAGGTACTCGATGCTGTCAGTGACCTTAGTGGATGGTGCTGGTTGCAGCCTCCTGTAGATGATCAAGCCACAAGCCCTCACAGCCATTTCCCTCTGCCAATCACACCAGGAACTGTGGAACAGCACAAAACATGGGGCTCAAACCGACCAGCTGTATTTAGCCAGCAAACTGATCTCAGCATAGTAAAAAAGTTGCCCACCCCTTTGAAGTTACTACAGAATTAAATTGGAGCTTATTAGCTCCAATTGTAAAAAAACTCTGAATTGTAAAAAAACTCCTTTTAAAACATTGAAACAGGAATCTAGACAAAAGCTTAAAAAAAAAAAGATTGTCATTGAGAACCATGAAAAATGACCTGCATGTCATTTCTTTGCTGTTGATAGATTACAAACCATATTGTGGGTAGTGGAAAAAACTGCAAAGCAAAAGGAAAGCCATGGATTAACACTCTGAAGCTTTTCCACTGCAAAATTCCAAAGGCCCTGCACAGAGGTAATACCTCAACATTACTGGAACTGGCATATAGAAATAATTGCTCTGGACAGTTTTCCTGGAGCACAGGACTCCTCAGGATATCAGGGGTAAACCTGAGAAAATGAATAACAAAGGACAGGCTCTCTGCTATCTCGTCTTGAATAAAGCTGACATACAAAACTAAAAGCTTCTTGGCACGTGTATTAAGCCCTGATTTGATGTAAACAATAAGGAAGACACTTCTTAAGTGATATTATCAGCAATATGCTATGCAGCCAGCATGAGCAGTCATATAGAGAAAAAGTAGGAAAGCAATGGAGACGAGTAATCTATGTTACAAATCTGGTCCATTCCCAGTTCCAGACAAAGTTCTGCATTCTGACAGAGACGTATACTTCAGTAGATAACTTTACAGAACACTGCATTTTCCTGGGACGCCAAGAACATGACACCTCCAGCTTCCAACACGGGAAACCACAGCACGGAGCCCTTCACCACCAACCACGCCCCTGGACGACGCTCAGCTCTTTTAGTCAACCGCTTCAACCGCTTCCATTAGTTCCTGCTCAGCCACAAAGACAACACCCCCGCTCCGGCCCCCACAGCCCCGGGGCCAGGAAACCAGCACCACCTCCCGTGTGCGCCTGGAAGGACAAGGACAAATCCCAGCAGGGCCGCGGCGCCTGGCGCCACGCAGCACCGCTGCACTGCCCTCTCCTCCCCGCCCGCAGAGGGTCGCCCCCGTGCCCAGGGATGTACACGGGGACACGCGTCACCCCAACAGCTGCCACAATGGACCCCCGCCCTCACCTCTGTTTCCGCGTCCGGCAGTGGGCGGGAACCAGCACATGACTGACGCCAGCCTTAACCAATCGCAGCGGCAGCGCCGCGGGCGGTATCCACTCCCGTTCTCGTCCCGCCCCCCGCCTTCCCTTGGGCCCCGCCCCATACCTGGGGAAGCCTCGGATTGGCCTTTCGCCGCCGGGACCAGTCCCGTCCGCCCCTCTCCCCTCTCTCTATTGGTTGGCTGTGCGCGCAGGGCTGCGCGCGGGCGTTTGAAGCGGGAAAAGCGTTGTTGCCATGGAGACGCGGCTTAATGGCCGCCGCCGAGCGGTCCGGCGGCCGGTGAGTGAGGGGGGTCCCAGCCCTGAGGGGACGGGGATAGCTGGATCAGGGAGGTACTGGGGGCACTGCCCTGACCTGCCCCAGCGGGCTTTAGACGGGGAAGAACCGTGGTGGGACAGCACGGGGAAGAGTGAGACATGTCCCTCCTTCAGACACGCGGTGCAAGTCCGGACGCGTGGCGGTTTGTTTTGCTAAATATTTATAAATATTTTTTTCAGTTATGTGTTTTATATATTTTATCCATAGCACATAATTTATATAACATGTAAAATGTGTGTGTGCAATTAAAATATATATTTTTATATATTATGTACAATGTATAAAATACTTAAGTATTATTTAAAATACAGTTTTACATGTTTTATATAATACATATAAAATGTATTGTTTATGTTTTTGGATTTTAAAAATTAAATGAAGCTTTAAAATGATAAAAGAAACTTAGAGGGACATTTGGTAGATCCTGCTGGAAGATGAACCTCAGGCAAGATTTTCAAATAATTGGCACCCTCTATAACTCGTGGCTTATTTTCTCGGCACGTGGTTGAATACTGGACACTTCTAATATTCAATATCCCAGTATTGGATACTTCCCCTTCTCCATGCAGCTGTTTCTTGCAGCTGTCAGGATCAGCTGCAAGATGGGGCCTCTTCTGCTGAGGTCACCAGGCTATATTTAGTATGGAGAGAGGAACAGAATACTCTGAAATACTTTGTGGAGAAACAAAAAAAAAAATCCCTATTATTTATTTGTTTGTAACCAGTTTTAATGACATTAATTAGTGTGAATAGAGGAATAGAATAGAATAGCCTGAAATACTTTCTGGAGAAACACAAAAAAATCCCCAATATTTATTTGTAAGCCAATTTTAATGACATTAATTGTTTTAGTAACTTCCTCAAGGTATGTCAATGGCAAAGGACACACCCATTTCTTCCTTATTGCTGCAATCAGCAGACCTGTGTCAAGCTCCAGCTGTAAAATAGCTGCCATTTAGCATTAAAACCATTCCCTCCTCTCCAGTTACTTTTGCCGTACTGATGCTGTAAGTGGTTATCTATTGTCAGTGTTCAGCTTCGAAACAGCTGAACACTTGTTCCAAGCAGCAGTGGAATGTTTAATGCCCTGTTGTTTACGTGCAGGGTAGCGTAATCCTATGATCTTCCAAAGGGATCTGCGGCAACGTCAACCACGGCGTCACCTGTTGCATTAAACTAAAATTATGGGCTTGTTTTACAATACAGATTATCTCTTGTTGTGGAGCTTGTCTTAAAAAAGTGCAGCTGCAGCCTGACCCTGTTTTTCACAGAAATGCCCTAATTCCCAAGGAATAGGGTCAGAATGATTAAAGGTAAAGCACTTTGTATGGTGCTCTGGGAAAGCAAATTTCCCATTCGCTTCTGGAGGGTTAAATCAAATTTGGCTTTGGATCACCTTAAAAAAGAGGTTAATGTTCAAATTAATAAGGAGTGAAGATGGATGGGTAGTGACACAAATTAATATGTTTCCCTTTCCCCTATTCATTCTTTGCTTCTGCATTTTAAAAAACCTGCAAACTCTTTGGCATGAACAGAACCTGTGCTGAAGCCTTTTTTGGGGTGAAGTGGTTGCAAGTAATGAATAAGTACAGTGTGCTGCTGTAGTTGCTATCAGGAGAGGAAACACCCACCTGCTACACACATTTACAAACTTTTAAACCTCTTAAGTTTTGTTTTTATAAGGTTTATAAACTTGTAGAGCACAATGGTTTACATGGAAAACGAGAGGGTGTTTATGTTTTGTGTGCTGATTAACAATTTCTATGTTTATCAAATACCCTTGAAAATCTAATACCCTTGAAATGACTAATAAAATTATTTAATGATTAGGCCAGGGTTTATGATTCACCATGATTATTACTTTAACTATATGCAGGACAAAATGTATTGTTTACATTTGTAGGAGTGCCATGTAAGGTTTCTTCACTTTATTTTGCTAATTTAAAGAATAGATATAATGACACATGTTCTCTTTCAGTGATGACATTCACGAAATAATCTAAATCTAAAACTGTCCCTCTAAATCATCTAAAATTGTCAAGTCAGTATAAGTGAGCTACAGTGAGATTACAGGACATGTAAAGGTTATTCAAGTGAATGGGTTGCTGAGATCTTTAATACATCAGAAGTTAATAATGGTCAAGGTGCAGTGGTTCAAGGCTGCTTTATTCTTAAAATAATCTCTATGGGCCTTTAACATCATTTATTTTGTACACAGTGATTGACACTCACCGAATATCTTTGAAGACCTTTCCTCCACCTTGAAAAGTGTATTGAGAAGGAAAATATCTTGTGAAAAAGGTAATTAATAATTAAAAGCATTTTAAAATGGAGAGTCTGCTCCTAGAGCGTATTTTTTTCTCAGTTAATTTCCTTCAGGACAGAAAAATGTAACCACTCCTTTCTGTTATTTACACCTGACTTTTCTTTCTTTCATCATCTTTATGACCTTTAAAAAAACCTCTAATACTGATGCTGAGGAAGAGCTTCTGATGACAAGCTGCAATCTAATTCTGTGGCTAAGCTAGTCCCTTTTATATATAATTCTAATGCTTTTTTTACAACAAGCACTTATGCACTACCAGCATCTGAAAGCCTTTTAAGATCTTTGTAAAACGTCTTGGCATAAGAAACAAGTTGTAGAGAACTCATGTTTGCCACACAGAGATGTCAGGCTGGATGTAAGTGGAGAATTATACCTTCACATTCACCTCTTTCTCAAAATATGTTTTACCCAACTATTTCAAGAAGTCCTAGTTTTTTATCTCCACCCTGTTTTCAGTGAAGTTACCCATATCTTTGTGGGGAACAAGACCTAGGTTTTGATATAAAAGTACCACACTGAAGAGTGGTATGTTCTTCTGCCCCATGACACATTGTTCTCATGGGTGAATAAACAAATAACTGAGGAAATGCTGGCTGTTGCAAGACTAAAAGTCCTCTGCCTTTTTTTGCCAGAAGATGGCATTAACAATTTAGGATTCTTGAAAATCTCCTCTTTTTAGAGCATCAGCGATTGAAAGGTGAGAAGAGTTTCACTGGCAATTGCTGTTTTCCCTGAGTTCTTTCATGTTTGAACAATGCAAATTCTTTTAGCAATTGTCTACTCTCGAGTTTTGAAGTGATCAGAAATGCTGGAACCTCTCATTATGCCAACCCCTAACTTTTTTCCTGTGGTTAATTAATTTCTTACTCCATTCTTAGTGAACGTTTTGTTTTCCTAGCTTGTGGAATTCCTGTCCTGTCAATAAGGAGTCGCTGGAGTATCCCTGAAACCACTTAGATCCAGTAAGATTTATTATATCTGGGAAGGCAGATTTCAGGTCTCATTAGTAGGCCAGGTCTCATTAAGAAACCATTAGTTGCTTTCACGTGGCACAGAGCCTTAGCCAATTAGCCACAGAGAGCTGCTTACATGGCTCTTGTAGGTTCTGCAGTACTTGCATTACTTGGATTTTCCTAATGCTGAGAATTCTTCTGACTTGTCACTCCATATAATGACAACCTGTAATTTCTAGCTATTTAAATATATTTTGTTTCATTTTTAATTAGAACCTTGACCTTCAAATCCATTATTCTTTCCCTTGTCTGCCAGTCTCTTTTTAGAAAGTGTCTCCATTATTTCCCTTTTTATTCTTTTTTCTTTTTCGTTTGTTCACCATTATAGTTGGAACAGAGGTTAACACTGAATTAGGGTTTTTGTATTTAATACTCTGTAAATACTCCGTATTTAATATAAGGATATATAAGGATATAGGTGTAATCTGTGATACAGATAAAGAGTAGACAAAATAAATTTATTGGATTATTTTTGTCTTTAACAGATTCTCAACATTTCCTAGATTGATGTCTTGGCCATGAGTTCTAGCTGCTCCTTTCATCAAACAGAAGTTTCCCATGGCAGTGCATACAGAGAGTTGCACAGCACCTGTACTGCTTTTATATTTTAAGCTACCTTATGTAAGAGAGGGAATTTTTCCAAAATGTAATTCTTTAAATGAAGTCTCATATTCCTGAGTGTATTTATATTGTTAGAGAAGTTGGCAAGTAGTGAATGCTTGAGCACACATGGTATTTATTCTCCCTGATCTTTGGGTTTGCTGTCCTCTCTGTCAGTTTTGATTTCCCCCTCCCAGGATCTACCAGCCTCAGCAGTGACTCTACCTCGGGATACAGAATCATGTTACTTACACATTAAATAAATTCACTTACTTGTGAATTTTTTGGTCTTGGAGTTTGATGTTTTTGAATCTCATAATTTTACCTAAAGCATGGACTCTAAGTCATTTTAGATATTTTCTGCTGCACGTTCTGGCCTCTGTAATATCTTATGCAATCAGCACTTTATATATTAATCTTTATTATTTTATTGTTGTTATTATTTGAACATAATGTGTTAATTAATGACATGGACTCAAATTTGGGGATGACCTTGTTTTCTTCTATAATGTCATTGTAGAGAGCCTTGAAAATCCTCACAAGGAATCTACCCTGAACTACAGGGAGGAAAACTTAAATAACTTGTTTTTGTTGTGTCTTGCTGTGAACTCTAAACATGAGTAACAGCAGTCTTTGTTAAGGTCCTAGACGGAACAAAGATATGAGAAGGCAGTGGGCAACAGATACTTAAAGTGCTATCATTTTTGTGTTTTATGGAACAAGTAAAAATATCTGCAGATATTAATCCATTGGGATACAGACAGCTGCACCATGCATTGCCAGTAAGACACAAGTGAAGAAGTTGGGGGATTTGGGGCATGCTTTTCAGTGATGCATGTTTCTTTTTTGGGTTTCCCAAGAATTCATGTATGGCATTCCAATGGCATTTATAGATTTAGAGAAATGCTGTCTGTCAGATTTTGCAGAATTGTTTTTTTTTGTTTTTCTGTCAAGGAGACTCAGAAATACAGGATTCATGACATAAAAGAGAAAGTTACACAACAAAACTACAACTTTGCTATAGTTCATCTGTAAGATGAATGGTCTTAATTAGGCACCTTGAGGTGAGGACAAATGCAATTTTTCTCCTCTAGTTAGCTAACCAGGGGTAGCTGAACCACATTAGACCACATGCCTTGATATTAAACTGTGTGTCTAAAATTAGGCATTTTACATTCTATATCTTAAGGACAGGGTTTCAGTAGCTGTGGCATTCATCAAGTAGACATCAGGCATGTAGGAACTCTGTGGCAGTGAGTAATAGTGCCTTGTGCATTACATCTTGTATTTTGTATATAATTTTAAAATATAGTTTAATTTATAAAATATTTGTTTCATGTTTTAGTTTATTGTGGTCACTGCTATTTTCTGTAGTATTTGTCAGTCTACTGTATGGTAAACTTGGGGTTAAACAAGCTTCTAGCCTAGCTGCAAGTAATGGCATCAGGAAACATGCAGTTTCTTCATTAGTAACTTTGTCAGATGTGATGTTTCATATAGTCTAATGTTTATTTTGTTTGATTTCTTGTAGGCTCTAGGTTGAAGATGGCATCATGCCTTTATGAATGCCTTTGTGAAGCAGAACTTGAAAAATACTATCCCCACTTTGCTGCCTTTGGTCTTCAGAAAATTGATGAGCTTGCCAAAGTTTCCAAGGAAGATTTCACCAAACTGGGGGTCCATGACATAAATGACCGCAAGCGTCTTTTTCAGCTCATTAGGATAATCAAAATTATGCGACAGGAGGGCATTGCAGACTTAAGCAAGAAAGATTTTCAACCACTTGGCCTTTTCATTCAGCCTCAGGTGACCAGGTCAGGACCCCGCAGACAGCTGCATTTTGAGTCCTTCTGTGAAGAAAATGATGGAACAGTTGAAGACTCTGAACCTGAATTGTATCATTCACCTGATTTCAGTGCCAATGAAGAGAAGAACAGTGTAGGGGAAATGCTGGGACACATTCCACCACACGATTCAGAGCCAATCAAATTAACTAGAAGAGACCTAAATATTCCTGGAATAGATACAAAGAATGACCTGAGCTGTCCAACAGTTTCTGATGATATTGCTCCTCTCCTGGGGGATTCTGAAACTCCTATTGTACAAAGAGTAACTCATATTTCAGGGTATAATTATGGACTACCTCATTCCTCTATCAGGTAATAATCAACTCATCTTTATTTTGCTGATACTTCAGGTTAGTCATAATTAATTCTTTCTTAATTGTGGAGCAAAATCTGTCTTCCTCACCTCCAAATAAGCAATCCAAGCACTACAATGCACTACAGAGCAATGCAAGGTCTTACAGACAAGAGAGTTATTAATAAGCATTTGCAACTCTCTGAGTCTTATAGAAGGAATCATCTGAATTTGACCAGCTGCTACTCACCAAGGTTGTCTAAGAATAATCTTTATTGTCTTCCAGGGTTTAAGGCTTTGTTTTCTTGGTATTTGAGCCAATCTTTGTCTTTCCATGGGACTATCTTTTAAAATACGATTTTTCCAAAATAGGGCATTGCCCGTTGTTAAACTTGTCAAGCTTTTCCTGGTAAAAAGGATACAGGCTGTGATGGCTATATTTATTTATAAAGAAATTTCTGAACTGGAGCTTTAAAAGGAAGCAGAATGAATACAGCTGGAAGGGTTAGAGACATGGTGGTGAGAGGGATGACTTGCAGCTGCTCCTTAGGCATGTGATCTGTAGCTTCCATACTTTTCCCCATGTTTGGTGCTGGAAGGGCTGTGGTTATCATGAACCACTGGTTAATTTACCCTGGCAACATTTTTAAAGCACCAAATTATTTTTCTTGATTCAGCAGCAGAGCACCTATGCCTCTGCACACATAATACCACTATCGAGCTTGTTGCAATGCAGCTATGGTAGTAAAGTTGCAATGAAGAGAGGTAGTTTTATGAAGTTTGGTCTGTGAGGAAAGATTTGGTCAAGGGAAAGATCCATGGAGTTGAGGTGTCAATCAGAGCTCCAACTTGAGGGTGCACGTAGCCTGGAGGGATAGATGCTTCTGCCACAGTGGAAAAGTAGAAAGGTGATAAACCATGAAATGCAAGACAAAAGTTTATAACTCACCCTTGGCTGGAAAAAAAAAAATCATTCCCACCTTCTGGTGAAGTGCACTAACCTCCAATATATACCTGGATGCCAGTATATCTATTCCTCTTCTGGAAGTTGAGCCAATGTGCAGCTAAAAGGACAGGATATATAATGGTGGCAAATTTAAAAAATGATACATTATTAAACCAAATGGCTCAGCTAAAGAATTTAAAGATTTTTAATCCTGCAATAGAGTCATGTTCTTCATTGTTCCCACTTTATTTCCTTGTTCTCTTCTTTTTCAAGCACATTCTTCTGTACCTAGAATCATGGTTCATGGGTTTTCTGCATCCTCCTCCTGATATGCCTCAATTTTCTCCTATTTAGAGAATTGTGCATTTCAGGCAGGCTTGGAGCAGCATGCTTACACTCAGGTTTGTGATTCCTGTTGTGCAAATGCTTAACATTGCATCCATTTCCATGTCACCTTGTGATTTGACCACTGAAGGCTTATCTAGTCTCATCTATGAGAAGCATTGGAAAACACAGACATGATTTCAGAACGCAGAAAGACAAAGAACTCTTTTAATATGTTCAAATTATTTTGAACTTGCCCACAGCAACTAGCTTGATTTTGCCAAGATATAGTGGTTCTTCTGACCTATTATTTAGTCAAATTTCTGATGATCTGTGTCATGACTTTAGTTTGATTTTTTTTCCTAGTAATGAAAAATTATTTTATTATAAAATACAACTTATATTTTAAGTTAGTCATTTTTAAAAATGACATTTAAGTTAGTCATATTTTAAAAGAGTTAGTAAGAAATATAAACTTTGGGTTTAGCATGTAAAATTAACATGCATTCTATTCCCATTCAAAATGTGCCTCTTTACTAGAGAGAATTTATTCCTTTTTTCTCATTAACAGAGTCTCTAAGTTCTCCCTTTTTCTTTTCTCCAAATACTACAATCCTTTCTGCTTCAATCTCTTAGAGCACAACAGGCTCTTGTTGCAGGTCACTAACTACACCCTCTGGCACGAGAATTAAACTTCAGAGCCTCTGATCATTTGTTGGACAACATTTGGTGCCTAGTGATATATGTAAGCTCACACCAGTTTGTTCAGCATCTTACTTCAAGTGTCATTGCCTTTCTTTTCCCACAAAAGAATTTTCTTTTTAAATGCAGGGCCTGATCCTGGACTGCACAGGAAAGTTGTACTAAAATTAAAGGGGCTCTAAATTGCTCGTCTGTAGTCTTCAAAGATGCATCTTGAGATTTAAATCTGTATCTTGTGCTTCTGGGGAATCATGGAGCACAATGACAATGATACCATTAGCTTATGGATGTTAATGAGATGTTGAGTAACTTGTGGGTAACAATTTGTGAGACGACTGGTATACATGAGTTTTCAGTTGCTATGCTAAGAGATTTTGGCATCTGGACAGTGTGGCAGAAAGACTTTTGGGCAAGTTGGGGCTTGATTATTCAAAATGCAAATCCAGGCTGAAAATTGTTACTGATTTGGCTGAAGACCGCTTGAAGAAGGGAGAGATGGAATTAATACATTTTAGTTAATTCAAGCCTATTCTAGTCACAGAATGCTCTACACAGCAGATTAATCAATGAAACATGAAATGACCTCCTGTTTCTGAGATGTCTGGAAGGGGACTAAAGTAAAATTGCTGAAATGTAAGAGCACAACTTTGCTTCAGGTCTGAAACCACATGACCATTTTATGAAAAAAGACCAAAGGGGAGACAAGGATGAAATCATAATTTCAATTTTTTTTTTTTTTTGAGCTGAACAGGAACGTGGTGATACTATCTCATTTGCCAGTTTAAGTCATTTACTTGTAACCAGTTGGATAGTCTATAATGGAAGAATGAAGTCCAGCATGAGAAGAAAGCGACTAAATATTATATCTTTTCCTTTTGAAGATCTATTTGTACTTTTATTGTACGTGATTAAGTGAATAATCATGAGTCCAAAATTTCAGCAAGATTAAATTTCATTGCATTAATGTGGATATTATGCCAGTTCCATCTCATATTTGTGTGCAACTGAAAATACCTCAGTCCAGCAACAAGCTCAGGAGTGTAGCTGTACAAACACAACTATTCTTTTAACAGAAGTGTACAGGAAGCATCAGTCTGTTTACAAAAAAGCATCAGAAAATGTACCATGTAAAAATGAGCTGGGTTATGGAGTTTTTTGATAGGCATTAATGACAGAAACATTCTCTGATAAAAGTAACAAATTCAGGCATATTCTAGATTCTGTTGTAACCTGATTTTGAAATGTGGACCTCCACTATTGTTGTAGATCCAATACTTTCGACAAAGAGGCTCCATGGACACAGAGTGAAAAAATCAGAGTGTGTGTCCGAAAACGTCCTCTTTGCCTGAGGGAGGTGAGACGTGGGGAGGTTAATATCATCACTGTGAAAGATAAAGAAACCCTACTTCTCCACGAGAAGAAGGAGGCAGTTGATCTTACACAATACATTTTGCAGGTAACATCCTCTGTTGAAGGTTGTGCTTATCGCTTGCATGGAAGGGTAAAGCTTATTGTGCTCGGAGTTTCCATGTGGGAAAACAGAAAAGGACTGTTGGTATTTCCTTACACTGAAGTAGCTGGTGGGCTTTTCTTTTAACTCAGAGTTGTCTGTATTTGAGTTGCTTCTGATTGATGCCAGACTGTGCCAGCAAACCTGAGCCTAGAATTTTAAGCTCTACAAGTATGTCTCCTGCAGTTTTCTTTGTATGTGGCAAAATAAACCCTCTGCTACATGCCATTGCTGCAGGAGAAATGCCTGCTGGTGTCTTTCCAGGGTACTTCATTGAAAAGTTGCCTTTCCACTGTTTCAGCACTGTAGGTCTGTTTCAATGAATCACATTGCCTTTACATTTTTGCCCTTACCTTCATCCCCTTCCTTCCCTTTTTCTCAAATGCTTTTGAAAATTAAGTTCCCTTTTGGTCTTTGTCTCTTAATCCCAAATACTTCATGCTGCCATTGTTCAAATTCTCCCTTGTGACTGACAGCATCAGGAACTGAACTGATTTGTAGAGGCAGCAATCCATTCTTGCTCTCCTGAGTGTTATTTTTACAATCTGGGCCCTAGGAACAACTGTTTAGAATGTCTGGTAAAATTTCAGTTGGATTTCTCTCAGGCCCAGTTCCTGTACCACCTTTTACACATGCTGCAGCATCTCCACAGACCTTGCTTCTTTAAATCTGACCTGGGGTGTGGGAAGTTTTGATTTTCTTGACCCCTTCTGAGTTCAGACAAACTAGCTTTGCTTGGGAACAGCTTCTTTCTTCTCTGGCACAAAACTTTTTAAGAACAGAGGTAATTAATCACAACTTAGTCACCAGTGAGAACTAATTTTGAGAGAGTTAGGAGTTGACTCTCAGTTCTTTTTACTGTTACAGTCTGACACATCTGTAGGCTGATTCATTTAATGAATAGGTTTTCTTTAATTAGCTTTTTTTTCTTGTTAAAAGGGTTTTATATGTTATGCTTCAGAATGATGGGAAGTGGAGGCTTTTTTTGTTTCTTTTTTTTTTTTTTTTTCCCCTTACCCTGAATCTCTTGACTGGTGTGTTCGTACATGGGTTGTGCTGCATATTAAGAGTGCTAGATCACTCTCTACTAACCCAAAGCTGTATGAAGTCACTGGAAAGACTTCCATTATTTCATTTTACCTTTGAATGGAATTGGAGGTGAAGCAAAACATATTCATTCTCATGTAAAGATTATCTTTGTTTTTCAGCATGTTTTTTATTTTGATGAAGTCTTTGAGGAGACATGTACCAACCAGGATGTCTATATGAAGACAGCTTACCCTCTTATTCAGCATATTTTTAACGGGTAGGGCATCAGTGCTTACACTTGTTATTTTTTTCCCTGTTGTTTTCCAATTTTATGTGTTGCCTGAATTTTCCTTTATGCTTTTCATCTTTTGAAACATACCTTAATTTCATGCTTGCCACATACCTTCCCCCTTTCAGAATACCTTTGATTGCAATTTTGACAAAAATAAATCAGGGAAAATTTTCTTTACACTTACTGACAAATCTCAATTACAGAAGAAGGTTAAATTGAACCTCAGATGCAACAAAAAGACAGCATGGTCAGCCTAGAATAAAAAAATGTGTCCTGGGATTTCTGAACTCTCATCTTCACTCTAACAAAGGCTCCTGTGTGGCAGATAACACTAATCTGTTGAGAAATTATGTTACCTCTTTCCTGAGACTACTGAGAGATATTTTTGCATATATTTGTAATTCTCAAAGTTATAGAAATTATGAATAACCTTGTGAATTATTTTTATTGATTTATATTTGCTTTGAGGTTTAATCATAATTACATACTTCCTGATTAATGGGAAATTGATGGTGGCTTTACATGAAACATCGTATTTCTATGCAAGGTTTAATATATATATATATTTGAATATAATTTCTTCTTTTTGAGTCTTTGAAGAAAAATATTACATATCCATGCTGAAAATTAACAAAGTGGAGTATTCTGTTGCTGACAATCTCCAAGTGTTATCAACAGAGACAGAGTATCATGCTCTTAAGAAAAGGAAAGTGAAAAAGAAGAATGAGGCTTGTACCTTGCTGTGTAATAATCACTAAAGCTGCAATTCACGTTGCAGCTAATCCAGTAATGCCACCAGAAGAGGTTATACTATTTTTCCCCAACTTTCCCCTTAATTTTCCATTCTTCCTTCTGGCATTTGTTTAATGTGACACCATGGTGAGGGCAATCTGCAAAATAAACTGCCAAGAAATTGTTCACTGTGATTACTGCAGCCCTACATTTTTACCTATTCCTGTGCCAGGAGTACTGAGCCAGGTACAAAGCCTTTTTTTTAAGGGGGGCAGGGAAAGGAAAAGAAAGGAAGAGAGCCAGCACTTTGTGCCAAATCAGATCTCCATAGGGTATACTTGGAAATCATTGTTAAGTGTTTTGCCGTTTTCCAGAGAGGGTAGCAGACCAAACTTTATTGCTAAGGGCCACTATAAATAGATACCAGCATTACAGAATATTATTTAGTAGATGTGAATGAAACAGATGTGGCACTAAACACATATGCTGTCTTCACAGAGGCAATGCAACTTGCTTTGCATACGGGCAGACTGGTGCTGGCAAGACTTACACCATGATAGGGAATCCCCGGAACCCAGGACTCTATGCCCTGGCTGCCAAGGACATCTTTAGGCACCTGGAAACATCACCATCCAGGAAAGATCTTATTGTTCTGATCAGTTTTTATGAGATCTACTGCGGACAGCTTTATGACCTGCTAAATGGAAGGAAAAGGTACTCAAATAAAAACATGATTTACTATAAGCCTGTGGCTGTGAATCAGTTGGTTACTGTTTGAAAACCAGTTAATGTTTTCATGTGATTACATTCAACATACTAGCATTTATAGCATGTTATGTACTTAGTTAGGGTTGTTTGTAGGAGCTACTTAGGGAGCAACACAAGATCTGACAGTTGATACGGTGACATTGATAGGGACTCCTGGTTTATTGTTTGGGGGGAAAATAAAGACTTACATTTGAGATACAAGCTCAGGCTCTTGCTTACACTGTAATAAGATAATAGCTGAACATCCATAGGTAGAGAAACAAGCTTCTTGTGGCCAGAAGTTCCTGTCTTAGAATCGTAGAACACTTTGAGAGGGAACCTTAAAGTCACCTTGTTCCACCCCTTAAAGTCACCTTGTTCCACCCCTGCTGTCCCTGCTGCAGGGACAACGTCCGTTAGACAAGGTTCCTCAGACCCCAATCCAACTTGGCGTTGAACATTTTCAGGCATGGGACATCCGCAGTTTCTTTGGACAGCCTGTCACGTGTCAACAGTTGTGGAGTTCCTGTCTTTCCCTGGTCAAGCATAAACTCTGGCTGTCCCTCCTGCTATGCCAGTGGGGATTTGGCTCTTGTCAGTCCAGTCTCTGAAGATCCTGTTAATATCCTCCATGCTTGACTCTGTGGAGCCTGCTCACCTTTTCCCTGGGCACATTTACTCTGCTCAGCCCAGCAAACCTCTGGAGGTGATGCTGAAATATGACTCTGAGGCTGTAGGAGCTGCATTAAAATCCTGTGCAAAAAATCCATAGAATATGAACAGAGCAAAATTTACAGTCTGATGAAGACTTAGAGGAGCCTGAGATGTAATTTAAAGAGAGATAGGAACTCTAAAATGTAAACATGGTAATTTACTTCCCTGCTTTATTATATTCTTGAACTAGCAGAAATGCACTGGTAATGTCTCTAGCAGTGAAACGTCAGTGGTACTTGTTTTAAATGAAGTACCTCTTCAGCTTTGAAAATAAATGAATGACAGCAGGGCCTTTCCCCTGTCAGTAGCCTTCATTGCTTTTTCTCAGTGTTGGAGCTCTGACATGTGTTTTCACTGCAGCTTTCTGAGATTTCAGATATCTCCTTTCTATGCTGTTCTCTTTCAGACTTTTTGCAAGAGAGGATGGAAAGCACATTGTTCAGATAGTTGGACTGCGTGAGGTTCAGGTGGATTCTGTAGATCAGCTGTTGGAGGTAATATTTGATGTTTGTTCTTTGTCTTCTGCAGCCTGGTTTGCTGATTTGTGAGGTGTGTCACTTACAGAGATTATTTACTGTGTAACACAAGTATATGTCCCTGTTTAAGACCCTGAAATTGGCAACCCCAGCAAGGCACCAAGGGGCTTTATTAAAAGTGCTTTTATTAATTAAGCTGTTCCTTGTGTTAGCCACATGCAAGCAGTTAATTCACAGCTGTCGCTTCTGCTGCCATTCCTTAGGGAAAAATTCCAGAAGTTAAATAGTGTTATAGTAAGGGATCTTGAAAGCTGGATATGTATTTTTTCCCACTGTGATATCTTGGGGTTCTGTGAACTTAGATTTTTGCATATAAAAGATATGTGGGTTGGCACAGAATATATAAATTTGAAAATTACTAGAAAATACTTAAGATGGAGAATTTGTCTGAATTAGGATTAAAATACTGCTTACGTACGTGCATGATAACAGCCAAGTAAAATTAAGATCTTTAAACCGTAGCTGGCATTCACCATGAACAAGGCTCCATTTTTCATTCCCTACCTGGCTGAGCCCTAAAAGGACACTGGCAAATTTTCTATATTCTGCAACCAACAGGCTGATTAAATCTACTTTCTATTAGCCTGACTTTGCATAATTTAATTAATTTTTTTGGTAATGAAGTGTCAATTACAAGTGCCTGATATTGTAACTGACTCATTAAAATTGTTGTCCACTTATATTGCACTTAATTTAGTCGTTCATCTTCCCATTAACTCCAAGCTTCAGGACAAGCTGGTGATGCTTCTGCAAGTTAGAGTGCAAATTTACTATATGGTTGTTTTATAATTCCTTGGTATGATCATATTCCATACACAGAAGAGCTATTAAATTACTTAATTCTTACAGATATGTTGGGGGAAAAATTCAATTGTTCCCAGGCCCTTTTGAACACAGAAATGTTATTGGCTTGACTCAGAACCTCTGAATATTCTGCAACAGATGTATGGAAAGAGCTTTGAACGCATCCCTGATTATCCACTATTCATTGATGCTGGCTTTGATTCAGAAATTACCTGCACTTAGCACTGGTATAAAGCTCAGAAGCTGCAGTGGTTGGTTATGTTGCTCATTGAGAACTGGCCATGAATAATTCACATTTATCAGCTGGGAATGTATTGATTTTGCTAGGCAATATTTTAATTTGTTCTTGCAACCAGAAATTATTGACCGTTCTATGAATGCTGTGTTGCAGTCAATGCTAGACTTCCTGCAGCAGTCCTTTACAGTTTTCAAAAAAGAATTATCCAGATTTGTGTCTTGAAGGAGCCTTTGTCCTTCTGCCTTGCCTTTCTTCCTTGTTTTCTTATTTTATTGTTGTATTGAGTATAATTAATCTTTTAACTTTGTTCCTTACTCTGGCATAATTTTTTTTTCTTTTTTTAGTTTTGGAAATTTAGAAAGGTTTTGGCAGTTCATAACTTTTTGTTTGACTTTTTGGATAACTGTACTCATCTACTACAAGAGAAAGTGAAATTTTAAAAGAACTCAACCAATGGTCAGTCTCATGAGTCTCTTAAGTTGTGTCTATAGTACTACAAAAGTATGCTAGAAGTATAAGAAGGAATTTAATTTTATAATTTGGATATTTTGCAAATATGAGTGCATATCTGATGCAACAGATTCTTACTTGCAGTGTGCTCTATAAGCTTTGTAGTCTCACTACAAGCAAGTCCATGCATAAAGCTCTGATAGAAATTGAAAGGATTCAGTCTATCGCTACTGGCTTGTACAAAATTTTAAGGCTGTAATGAACCTTTCCTCACAATGTTTCTTCATCTTAGGAGGGCAAGATCTCTTTCTGAGAGATTGTGGTTTTATTTACAATTCACTTGGATTTTGTCCACCTTATTTTGCAGGTGATTTTGAAGGGGGGAAAAGAACGCAGCACAGGAGCTACTGGAGTTAACTCAGATTCCTCTCGGTCTCATGCTATCATCCAAATTCAAATTAAAGACACAGCCAACAGGGCATTTGGAAGGTAAGACCAGAAGCAAAAGTGCTCAGTACTGATGTCAAGCCCAGGGACATCCAAGAGACAAAGAGGAGGTATTAGTGCACAAGTGTGAGTTAAATTAGAAGATAGGTTTAAAATGGACTTTGAGAAGTTTCACAGTCCTTTTTCACTTTCCAAGGAGAATGTTTTAAACACATCTGCGAGAGCTTTGTCAAAATTGTTCATACATATTTCCAGTGAAGGAGTTTGATAATCAAACCCATCCCCTCATCTTCAGTATTTAATTTGGCTAAAGGTAAATGCCTGCAGTGGACATATCTGCCTGTGAACTCATCACCTTTGAAGTCAGTAGAATGAAATTGTCGCTTCTGGGATCCCTGCAGAGTGACCTAAATTGGGTCAGATGCATTTGCCTCTCAAAAGCATTTCTGTTCTGTAATTGACTACAAAGGGAGTGGGGATAACTAGCCCAGGTGGAGATGATTCCATGACAGACTTCACATAAACCTCCCTCATAATTTGACTGTGTGACTCTGATGCTATCTGTAGCAGACAGAAAGAGCAATTTACTTACTCTTGTGGCATCTACTTTATGTATTCAAAAACTAATTGTGCCTCTTCTTAGTCATCTTTTCTCCAGACTGAACAATCTCAAGAAATAGGTCTGAGGAAGAAAGTCTGTACATCTGCATTACTGCTGAGTGTCACAAAATCCTGCTGACACAACCTTCCATTAGCTAACTCACATTCTTCTTTCCCACGATATAGTTTTGAACACAAGGCAAAATAGGAGAGTCAAAACCACTGAAGACAGGAAAAGATAGAACAAGCAGGCTTGGAAATAAAAGTATAGAGGTTATGTAGGTGTGGCATCTGGACTGGAGGGGGGTTTGTATGTCTGAAAGGGAGGTGGAGCTGAACTGAGGAAAGAGTGCCTAGATGTGCATATAAAAGAAGTCAGGGCTGTTGCAGAAAAAGAGGAAGGACAAAGGCAAAGATACAGTGCAACAGCTGGTATAGCAGCTGGCACCCAGAACTAGGGAGTGTGAAAGGCAATAATGGAGTTTTGTGGAAAGAAATGATAGGGATCACTGAAAGCTCAGTGTATTACTTGCTACACTGGAAGTTTCTGTTCCTATTGTCCCAAATTCCCATTTGACATGGCAGTTGTCTGTTTTACTTGGAGGGAGAAATCAAGAAACTTACAATTTCTTTTAACTGTGTTCTTAGGAAGCTATAAACACAGTGATTATCTGGATAGATGAATGTGTTTCACTTTACACAGCTTATCCATTAAATTGTGAAGCACGGTCATCACATTTAACTACACTTTCTATTATTTAATGTTAAGATGCTCTGCACTCTTCCTGTTGCCATGCTCATTTTGGTATCTGAGATATTTCCAGTGGATGTTTCTTGTTGCCCAAAAGTAGTCATTTCTAATCACTCTTCTGATGCTATGTGTTGCAGCCTGCTGGTTTAATAAAGAAAAAAAGAAGAGAGAAAAAAGCCCCTAAGATAAATACAACTTTGTTTTTTTCTAGGATTTCATTCATTGACTTGGCTGGCAGTGAAAGGGCAGCTGATGCCAGAGACTCAGATCGACAAACAAAAATGGAAGGAGCAGAAATAAACCAAAGTCTTTTGGCAGTAAGCTACTATTATGTCTGGGGAAGGTTTTGTATTTAATTTCTAGCATGTGTTTTAGGATAAAAATGAACCACAGAATAATGTATGTATGTATTCCATGGAGAGGAAAAAAATAGCCAAGGTACTAAATGTGTTCAGTTTAATTTGTCTCATGACTGAAAAACAATCTAAGAAGGAAGAGATATCCTTATGAAAATTAAGTATTTTTAATCCATTCTTACTGCCAAACAGATAAAAATAGTATGGAGAATGTTAGGTGTAGTATAATAAGTGTCCCATATTTTATATAGAAGGTTTTGTCCCTTCTAAAGAATGCTGGCTTGGAATTGCCATGTTTGTTTTATAAAAGCACATCTGCTCCTGCCAGTTATTTTTACCACTTAAACTCAGGCTTCTCTTTCAAATAAGGAATAAAGGACTTGAGAGCGTAAAAACTAGAAATTTATGTGTGGGGAGGAAGAAACAGGAAGAAATACACCCCTAAGGCAAACTGTCTTTATAAGTGTCCAAAGTCAGGCAAAGAGAGACAAAGGAGCAGAAAAATGCCATCTAAGATAATGCAGAAGTGCCTGTAAGTATAAATGCTGCAGAAAGATTTGCACCTTCTTTAATGCAAATAAGTGGAGCTCAGTGGTGACTGGGGGCTTCTCTAAGTGAGGCTGAAGGTGATACAGGTTCCTGGGTATGAGCCAACAGTGCAGAAGTCCTCTTAGTGTGCTGTAAATAGGAGATGGCTTGCTCTGCTTTGGAAATGTAGATGCTCTTTTGCACAGAGGTTTTACCTGCATTGGAATATTAGTATTTGTGCTGGGAGGTAGCCTGTGAAGTGACTATGTTTCTGTACTTCATGCTTTCTTGAGTACTTCTGTTGAATAACTTGAGTGTCACGGGGAGTTGGGACCTGAATAGAAAGAAGTCAGATCTTGAAGGTCTTCTCCAGCCTAAATAATTCTGTGATTCCTGAGAATCCTGAGTGTAAGCCCATGAAACTCTGCTAAAGTAAACTGTAAAATCAGAGTCTGTATGTTTTTGATATTGTGTGAAACTAGGAAGATACCTGGGCAGTCTACAAGTAGTGATTGAATTAAATATAAAAAGCATCTTTGGATAAATCTTCAAAACCTGCAGCCTGTAAAACCTAGCTCTGGCTTCGTCATACCATTAAACCCATGATATTTGAAGTCTGGTGCTGGTTTGAATATTCATGTTGTTTTCAAGTGGAAGACTTTCAGACACTGCAACTATGAGAGCCAGACTAAAGAATTACAATAGTTTGATCTCTTACTTGTTACAGGTGCAGTTTTTAATAAAATGCTGTAAAAGTGAGAAATAAGTGTAATTTTCAGTGGGAGTGTAGAATGTAGAAAGGCTGTAAATGGCAGTATCACCATGACAATACTGTAATCTGCTGTCCCCAGAAGAAAGAAAATAAGAGATTTAGCAAGCTGCAGCATAGGCTGCACCCAGTCTGGCTTCAGGCTAGCTAGATGAGGTGTAGGCAGCAGCTCTGTGTATGCCAAATGCATGTGCTTACCCAGCTCCCAGCATTTGATGTAGCCCACAGAGCCATCAGGCAGGGCACAAATTAACCCTGCAAGGGACAACACATAGTAGGAATCAAAGGTGACACAGGAGCTGGGTAGGTTTGGTTTGATGCGGCTCAGTTCCTTGCCAGTGCATGACTGATCTATTTTTCCCTTCTGTTTTTTCTTTCTTTTGGTAGCTAAAGGAATGCATTCGGGCGTTGGATCAGGAACACGCGCATACTCCTTTCCGGCAAAGCAAATTAACTCAGGTAGAATGAGCAGAAAGGCGAGAGGTTTCCCTGCTGAGGACAAAACTAAGCAAACAAGCTAATAAATAAATACATAAATAGATGGCATAGTTCAGTAACTGCTTCTTCTCTTGAGGAAGGGAAGAAATGCATAGCTTTTGTAAATTTTAATTTTAAAGGTAGTCACTGAATTAAAGCCAACTGCCAATTTCCTCCAGCCAACAGTGAGAACTGGAATGGGAAAAAAAGAAACAAGCCAAAAGCTGAAACCAAACAAAACCCCAAACACCACCTTTCAGACTCTATAAAGAGTTACCATCCATCTCCCCCGAGTCTGAAACCAATCTTGCATTTCCTATTCAGTTACTGTCCTGGGACCTTTTATTAATATTTCTTGACTTCAGCTGTAACATCTGCTTTATTCCTCAAACCATATTGGCACCCTCGAGGCATCTGGAATGAGGGCTTGTTTAGAGTCTGAATTAATACCTGTATTCATTTTAAACTGTAAACAAATAAAGGCAAGAAAAACTAAGACAAGAGGAGTACATTTATCAAAAAAAAAAAAAAAAAGTCAGTACCTCATGTTGAATTTCTTCTGTAGATATTGCTAATTTGCAGGATGTGCAAGGGACATGAACTGCTAAGAACCCAATATTTTTCCTTTGAATCCTAGGTGCTAAAGGACTCTTTCATTGGCAATTCCAAGACGTGTATGATAGCCAATGTTTCACCGAGCCACATAGCTACAGAGCACACACTGAACACTCTGCGATATGCTGACAGGTAGGAGGTGAAATTCAGTCTTGCCAGGATAAAAATCACAAATTAAAAAGTAATGTGTGATGTTTGCCATTACATTTTAGTTGTATTGAATATGTCGATTTAGGCAATAAACAGAATCTTTACAAAGCTATAAAATCGTTACCTATTCCAACTCTTACATTTTGTCTTAAATTTTTTTCGGTCTTGTAAGTACTTTCTGATGACTGCTTTCAGTGATGAAAATATCACTGTGTGCCCTGTAACTGCAGGATTACTGACCTTGGAAATCAAAAGCATTTGGTTTATTTTTGTATTGTGATTCTACTTAGAATGTGTGTAAGTCCTACACCCTCCCTCCTACAGAGCAAGAAGTAGATTACAGGCTGTGAAATGCTGATTTTAAAAGGATAAGAGATAACTTGAGGGGCTAGAGGAGCAAAGGGGAGAGCTGAGGGTCAGGGTGGTAGGGGAAAGGGTGATACCAGTTAATCAGCTCCTCACAGTAGCACTGCTGAGTCTGATCCAAGAGCAGTGCAGCCCTGTGCACATCACCTGAGCTAAGAGCCCCACTGCAACTACTCCAGAAGTCCTACTTTGAGCCTTGTGGGACTCTGAGATGTGCTGTGGAGAATACCAGCTTGTTCTGCATTATAGTATGTGGAAATGCCACCCCTTTGAACTGAAACTGAGGCCATTTCCACTCACTTGATCTGTTATGCACTGCTCAAGGAAGCACTTAAAAAGACTGCTATAGATTTTTCCAAAGGTCCAGGCATTTTGGCAGAGGGGTTTTGATACCTGTGAGGATCACAGGCAGAAAAAAACCCCATGATGTTGAATTCAATATTTAGTCTTAGTATGTGAAAGCATAGATTTGTTCTGAAGATGCTGTTATTTATCTGAAAGCATGACATCTTCCTAACCCAGCCTCTTTTTTACAGGGTCAAAGAGCTGAAGAAAGGGATTAGGTATTCTACTCCTGTCACAAAAAGGCGTCGCAGAGCTGGAAATTTATCTCCAAAACGTGTCCAAAGCACTCCCTCTTTGCCACCAGGGGAAAAGAGCTCTCCAAAGAAAGTGAAGCTAGGCTTACAGCATCCCTCAGGTGCTACAAAAACAAAGGCATATCCTTCAGCACTCCAGCCACCTGGTGTCCCTCTTACCTCTACCCCTAAGAGAACTGGCAAAGAACATGCCTACAAAGGAAATACCAGCACTCCCTGCTTCCACCACACCACCCCAGTTAAGGGAGTCCTACGGGTAACACATCCCCTGAAGAAGAAAAAAGATGATCTATCCCCCCAGTCTGAAAAGGTGAAGGATTTCATTGCCACAGCAGAAACAAAAGAGAGTTGCCAGCAAGACAAGTATATGCAGAACAGAACACCTGTCCAGTGCCTGACAGTCCAGACAGTGCAACCTGTTCAGAAACAGCTTGTTCCTAGAGATGATAGTTCCTTTGGAGATGGAAATCTGTCCTCTGACAGCGAACAGGAATGGGGAAATACTTTTGTTAAACAGTCTGTTGAACCCTGGACATATCTGCCTCCATTTCAGAAGGAAAGGGAAGAGCATTTACGTCTTTATCACCAGCAGTTTCAGCAACCCCCTATTCTCAAGCAAAAATTGAACTATCAACCTCTTGAGAGGTTTTTAATGCAGTACAAGCCTGAGGAGATTCAAGTGAAACAGGAGCTGAGCCTTACTCTGACTGAAGTGCAGAGCAAAGAGGAGATGCAGCTGGAAGATCTGGACGACAGTGATTTCAGTGAAGATTCTTTCTCACCTGTTTGTAGTCAAAAGAGCGTGAAAAGAGGAAATACCAGCAAATGCAGTCAACATTCATTTTTCCTTCATGAAAGAGAAAAAGGAACCAAAGAAGAGCAAAAAGGCCAAAAGCAACAGGACTTATTTTTTAAATATGCAATACCCATGCAAGATCATGGATTAGATGACAGCTGGGATTGTAGTGAGAGTAACCCAAAGCCAGAGGAATCCATTAACAATGCAGGCTGGAGCAGTACTCCTGTAGACTGGAGCTATGACTTAGCTGTTGAGTCCCCTCCAAGCAATACTGCAGAAAAACCTTACTGCCTGCATGAAGATCCTGCTTGCAGCTGGAGAAATGGCAAGGATTTTCTTGCTTGTCACAAAGAGTACAATTCCAAACACAGAGGTCTTGTTTACTCCAGTGAAGCCACCTTAACTCCAGAAAAGGATGCTTCAAACCAATATGTATCTCCTGTACTGAAATCAGGAACTCCAGAGTGCAAAGAGATTGATCTCCAGCATGAGGAAAAGGAGGAATCTACTTTGGATAAAAAGGCTGCCCTTGCAGGAGGTGTAAAATGGAAAGCTCAAAAAAATGGAGTTAGCCACTGTGTTTTTTCCAGTTGTACCTCAGAATTCACCTCCGAACTTATGGCCCCTCTCCCAGTGTCCCCTCTTGATGGTGAGGACACAGCTGAAACAGAGAAAGCATCTTCCAACCAGGAGAAGCCCCCCTGTGAGAAGCAGGTGCCAGACAGTGACACCCAGAGCAGATTTGACGACAAGGGCTGGCAGTGCACC
The DNA here is from genome assembly GCA_013401135.1 of Cettia cetti. Taxonomy (NCBI): domain Eukaryota; kingdom Metazoa; phylum Chordata; class Aves; order Passeriformes; family Sylviidae; genus Cettia; species Cettia cetti. Next base: position 25,143 of record VZUI01034248.1, read on the forward strand.
AGGAGCAGATCTCTGACCGACAGCATGCTGGAACTGGGGGAGCAGACCCACCTCGGGGGAAGGCTCTGTGCCCTTCTGGGCTCCCCTCAAGCTGCACACAAACGGCTCCCACCTGCCTGCGGCCGTGTGAAGCCGTGCTGCTGCCACCTGCGATCCGATTTGTCCAAGCACGGAGTCCGGCGCAGTTTGTTTGTTGGACGTGACCCAACGGAAACATCTGCAGCTGGATCCACAGCTGGATCCGTGGTGCCCAGGCCAGAGCAAGAGGGTCGGGGGCTTTGCAGTGACTCCCCCAGCAAAGAACACACAGGAGACAGATGGTGTGCTGCTGATGTTAACCAGCAAAACAATGCTGGTAATTCAGAGAAATCTAACTCAAGTCAAGGGTCCCGTGCTGAGGAAATAAATGCTAAAATACCTGAAAAGAGCTATGCAGCCCAGTCCCCCTGTCAAGAGAGCAACCTGCTGCTGCAGCCCAAGCCCTCACTGAGGAATGAGGACCTCAGCCATTCTGAAGACCCTGACAAATCATCATTCAGCAGTGAGGAAGCAGGGTTGCTAAAAACCAAGTTAAAGCAGAGTATTTTTACACAAGAGACTTTTGCTGCAGATGAAAGATTTGCAACCAAAGATAATAAGCCAGCAGCAAATGCAAAGTGCCCCTCACACATGTCCAGCAGCAGCTCTCCAAGTGCTGCATCAGAAATGGGGAAATGGCAGAGGGAAGCCCTAGAAAAAGCACAGTAAGTTGTCCATCATGAAGTTTGTAGTGAATCTTAGAAATTCTGGACATGTGATACACTTGCCTTTATTTGTATGTCATACTCGTATGAACTTCAAAATCAACGTTTAATTGTTCTATTAAATAATTATAAGATTAATTATAATTCATAGTAATTATAATAAAAATATATGGTTGCTTGATGTTTAGTGATATTTTAAAATCTCACAGGAAGGCAATTACTCTACTAGAGTTTCTAGGATAATGTCAGAGAAATAAATATTATAATACAAACTGCAGTTCTCAGTAATTAATTGGCTTATTATAAGCTGTAAAGTACCTAAAATATATCAAAATCTTCCATCAAGAATCAGGTTATAGCAGTTCTAACAATGAAAAGAAATGCTGCTAGAGCAGTTGGGCAGTCACTGAAGATGTAAATATAAAAATTCTGAGTACTCTGAGTTGCCATTGTCAGCTCCCAGGGACTGGACTGCATTCCCTTGACTGAAAATACATTGTTGGTGAGTGAAACTTGCTCAGAGGAATCAACAGCAGCACTGTGTTCCTGCTCAGCCTGTTTCTCACTGAAATTACTTACAGACTCATGGTTATAAGTCATTTCACCAATTCATTAGATGATTGTTGTGCTCCTTGATTCTCCTCCAGTGAAAAGCAGTTGTATGCTGCCTGTGCTAAGGAAGGGCTGTGGTCGCTTCTCTGTGAGCAGCCCTCAGTCACCCAGTTTATCCTGAAGCCCTAAACAGTGCAATCCAGTGCACTTCACAGAGCACTGGTGTGCCCTTCCTGAGTGCCAGGGACACAGGACAACAAAGGCTTCCTCTGCGGTGTTCCTCTTTCTTGAAGGCCAGCTGTGATTACAAGCAGTGATTGCACTACAGGCTGTGTAACCAGTGTGTGTTTTTTGTTAAACAGACAGACTGTAATTCGTGCTCATCAGCAGCAGCTGGATGAAATGGCATGCCTGTGCTTCAAAGAGGAGTGCTTGATAAATCAGATGTCAGCAATGGTAAGTGTTTCAGATGATGGTTTTGGTGCCTGTTGAACCTGCATAAATTAATCTTAGAGATTATTAGCTTGAATTGGTGATGTGATGTTCCTTGTCAGTTCAACTCCTTCTCCAAGACCTGTCTTAGCCCTGGGAGAGGCCTCTCATTTTCAGTTTCTGTTGTGTCTGCCAGTCTCCACTCTGACAGGTCCTTGGGGAGCAGGAGATGGATGGGCCAGCCCTGAAACCCTAGTCTCTGATAAGAGAGCCTTCCCTTATCTCGCATCAAAAGGCAGACTGTACCAGACTGGCCATCTGTCCCTGTGATGTTTTAGTTCTTGTAGGCTGAGACAAGTAAGCCAATACCACAGAAGAGAGCACATCCCACGGGCAGGAGACTGGTGGCATTTGGCTCTTCCCTCTGGGAACCTCTTTGCCTATCACATTGCAGGTGTGCCAACAACCCAGGCCTCGCTTGCTCCAGTGTTCTGACCACTGTGGCTTGTGCCTCACATGCTCTTGGCTTTGATTACTCAAGTGTTTCTTAGCTTGGCTTTGCCTCAGATGACAGTTGTGTACCCTAGACCTAAAAACTGGGACCGGCATGGCCCCACTGCTAGCTAGGCAATCCCAGTTCTCTGTTTCTCCTGCATCCTAACAGATGCATGTCACAGTTATGTGAAAGTCCAGACTGTGAACATTTTCCAGTGAGAACTCCTGCCTTCCCAGTTCCCTCACTTTCTCAGTAAAGCCAAGCTCCATTGCTGCACTGCATTATCAAACCATTTCAATTCCTATCACAGTTCAGATCTGAAGTACAGGGACTCTTCCCTCAGGGACTTTGGAGTGGAGCCATCATGTGGCTTATTCACTGTGATTTCAAGCTGCATATGCTGTTTCACAGATAACATACAGTTCACAAAGCAGCACAGGAGATATAAACTGTATTAGTTTTGTGGCAGACAGTGAAGTGAAACAAAGCTATCTTTCATCTTCTTAATTTTTTTTAATCTTCTGAGATTGTTCTTCCTAAGTCTGTTGTTCACTGCGTACCAGCTCTCCTCCCAAATTTATTTGCCCCTTGCAGCAAGCAGTTATTTTCTGGCTAGCAGAATTCTGACAAGCTTGCCAGGCCTCCCAGCTGTGTGTGAATAACAAACCCAGTAGGTTTATTTCACAACATTACCTTTTCTGGATAATGAAATGTGTTTAGGCTTCATGCATCAGCTTCTCTCCTTCCATTTTCAGATGGTTTCAACTTCTCCAGCCATGAAACTTTGGCCTGAGGAGAAACTCCTGCCAAGACCAGCCACACAATGAACAAAGCAATAGTTAAAGTGGTTAAGAAAAGTATGCCATAGCAGCTGGGCTAGTCTTCATCACTGTCCTGATTTCTCTGCAGGACAGAGATACAGTGCAGGAGATACAGCTGGAATACTGCCAAATGGGCTTTTGTGTGATTGATTTTCATGCACAGCAGCTGAATTTCCCAGCCCTGGGGATGCTGACACCTCCCAGCTTCTCAGGCATAGACCTGTGAACAAAGGCACCAAACTACTCTCAGCTGGAGAGCAGAGCACTTCCAAGTGCTCCCTTATTAATACAAGCCCTACTTAAAAAAGGATATAAAATCTATTTCAGTTTTAATCACAGTTCCATACTGGTTTTTATCCATGTGGTTATGGAAGGTAAAGTTTCCTGGGCTGAGGCTGGATACAGTGCTGGTATTGCTCATGGCAGACCTGCAGCCATGGCCCCATGATCTAACGGGAAATAAATCCCTTGCATTGCTCAAGCTTGTGCTATTATGTCTGATCCATAGTGGCCTAGCCATTTATTTTCATAATTGATAAATCCAATGTAAGAGTAGTCAGGAACAGAGTTCAGTGCAATGGTAAAACTGGGTGACCAATCCTGGTACAAACCTTTGAAAAGCTAACCAGAGTAGAAAAGTGACAACAGCTGCTTTATACATTTTTATTTTTAAGCCACTGTATGAGCTGTAATTTCACCAACAGATAAAACTACAGAGTCAGTGAACTTTGGTATTTAGAGGCACTGACCTTTGTCTGTGAGGGCTGTGACTTTAATAAGGAAATGCAGATTTAATCTACTAGTCTGCAGAATGCTTTTATGTTCTGCTGCAGTGTAAAAAATATTTTCTCCAACCTGCTGATACTGTTCCCTACTGTTTCTTGTGCCTTCCTCACCAGGATTTTCAGAATTTCATGACCATGCTGGACGAAATCTTAGAGCTGAAGTCAAAGTGTGTCCAAGAAATGCGAGCCCAGCTTCAGCTCTGTTCAGCCTCCCCTGGCACTGATCCATCACTGCAAACACCTCCACCAGTTTAAACCTTCATTGCTCCCACATGCACTGGAGCAGCTACAGGAAACTTCATCCAGCACTTGCTACACTTGCTGCTGCAGAGTGTGGGTGGTAGAGGATAGCTTTTGGTTTGATGTTTGTAATTAGTGTGTGCTTTATATAAGGATGGAGAGAATTCTGAGTAAATGACAGATGGCTAATTGGCACCATAAGCTTTGTATTTCATTAGTACCAGAAAGCCACATTCTGAACAGTAAAAATTCATTAGCCTTTAAATATCTCACCAAGCAGCAGGCAAGTCGTGTTCATGTATCATAGCAGCTTCTCACATGTTAAAGGCAATTCTGTGTTGCCAAGTAAGGGAAACCAGATACAGATCTAAACAGAAATGTTCAAAAGCTACCCAGAAAAGTCTTTGCAAACAGAAGCCAGGAAAGAGAGAGAAACCTGGGGTTGTTACACTAATGTGACAATTAAGTTTGGAAGTCAAGGCAGGGTGTGAAGTGCTGTCAGTTTCAGAAGGAAGCCTATTGTTGAATTAATTCTTGGGATGAGCCCTCCAGAACCCTTAAAGAGGTGGCTTTAAATTAAGGGTAAGGAGTGGTTTAGCAGGGACTTCATACCAAAGATTCCATCTGCCATGTTTATAAGCACATGGGTTTCATGCTGCTGCCCAGAGGAAGACTCCAGCAGCTGTTACCTGCTGCACACCATGTCTAATGCCTGCACTGAGCAGAGCTGCACAGATTTCTCACATGAAAAGGGGGTGTGCTTGGAGGCACTGGGCTTCCAGAAGCTGCTGACAGCACTGTTATGTGGAACTAGTATTTGAATCAAGAGCTATGGAGCCATCAGCTGGAGCCCTGCAGAAGCCCTTATGCTGCATGCATCACATCTGAACCACAAAGCCAATCCACTTGTTTTGAAGGCACAAGTGACCTTGAGACATGCTTGCTGACAACGCGCTGTGTGAGCACTCCCACTCCAAAATTAGGGCTGTCGCAGCACATTCATCCATCTCTCTGTCTCCTCAGTAATGCCTGTGGTAGCTCATTCAAAGCCTGCTCAGTAGCCAGAAATGCCAAGGGAAATGGAACACTGCTGTCTGACCAGCTGTGGGTTTTGCTGCCTGCCTGCACAGCCTCCCTGAGGAGCCCAGGTTGGGCTGAGAAGCAAGACAGTAATTGCAGTGACACTCTGGGATGCATATTTGGTGGAAACACTCCCAGGAATGTCACCCAGCGTAGGTCTGGGGAACAGAAGCAAATCCCACATCACTGTCCTGACTCTTGGGTTGTTTTTAGCACTGGTTAGTCTCCATCTTGCAACTGAGACTGGGTTTCTCTGTGGAGCAGAGGACAGAGTTTCTCTGGGGTCTGAGGTTATGGCTCTCAAAAAGGCTTCTGTGTCCTGGTCACATGCCAGCAGCAAGTCACACCTGAACCTGGGTCAGAAGCCTCCCTCACTCACCCAGAGAGATGTGACATCCAGGGGCAAGACTTGGTATTTCTGTATGGCACACAGCCGTGGTGCTCAACAGCCACTGGAGAGCTGTAAAGCAGTGGGACATCAGCACTCTGCTAAAACCACACAGGGAGGAGCAAGTGTTTAAAACCAGCAATTCCCTCCACTTCCTGGGGCCAGGGAGAGCCTTTCTGTGAGTAAGGTGCAGGGAATATGAGGCAGCTGGGTAGTCCTCCTGATACCATAAGTTAGATGTGGGCACTAGTTTCCCCAGCATGTTCTCAGTGAGCATGCAGCAAACACTGCTATCAGGGAGCAGCTGAGGAGCTCGGCAAGACTATTTGGAACCAAGGAAAAGGTCAGACTGTAGGATGTGTGCGCAGGTCACAGGAAAATGTGATGCCCAGTCAAAAACAGAGCGAGGGAGGAGAATTTTCCCTCCACATACTCTGACCTTTGGGAGATGAGTTGATTGCTCTTTCAGATTTTTAAAAAGCAACTGAGCAAAGTATGTTCACAGGCATTTCAAACGTCTTACAGAAGCTGGACTTTCCTAAGCAGCACACTAGAATCATTTGCACAACCCACAGTGCCATGTCCTAACCTCGGTATCTGCATGCACAGTTGTGACAAGACAGATGAGTGACCAAAGACTTCTGTGAGCAGAGGTGTAAGTTAAGTCAGTTGCCAGACTGGAGCCACCTGTGAATCCCATCTGATCTATTGTGGAAAAAAGCAAGTCTCTGGCAGATCTGATCCCCAGTATCAATTCCCAGAGCAGGAAGTATTTGCTCCCTTGAGGAATGGCCAGGGACACTGAGAAACAACAAATAACCAACAACTACACACAATTTTCTGAGATCTGATACAATCTTTTTTAAAATGGGTTATCCAGCCAATCCACATGACTATATGTTCTAAAATATATTTTATTATGTCTGTTCTCCAAATTTTATTTTCTCTACTGAAGGTGAGATTTGACCAAAATAAAAAAATAAAGCACCTGGCTGTGAAAATCAGCCCATTCTTGGCAATAACATGGACATGCTTGAAGTGCTGCACACCCCAAAGATACCAACAATGGGTTCCTCATATGCAACAGAAACTATCAAGCTGTTGTCAGAAATGGTAACATTTTTCTCTCCCCTTGGAGGGTTACTACCTAGTTGCTGCTTTAATTCTTGTGGGAAAATGTGCTAAATGAACATTTTAAGTGTTCTTTCTACTGTTCGATATTTCACTGACAACTGCTACAAAAGGTTTTCACTTCAAGTTGATGAATATGTGTTAGAGTGTCATAAAAGCAATCTAAGATATTTAGAGAGCTCAGCCATGTACAATGAAATAAACACAGAACTAAAACGGAATAACCTTTGTATTCAGATGCAACAATGACTATTAATGCTTATTAGCAGAGGCTTGATACTTTATTTCAATAGTTGACAGAATTTAAAATAAAATTCAATTTGCTACAGAACTCTGGTAAAAATAATTTTAGGTAAACATGATCAAAATGCCCATTTGATTGACTGCAAAAAGATTAAGTGGGGCTAGAAATCTGTATGAGCTCGTTGGTGTGGAGTGTTTCAGAAGCCCTGACCCACAGCCAGAATGACCCTTCCTGGCCTGGAGAGCAGCCACAGAAAGCTGTTGGCATGGGCTCTGTGCTCCAGCAGATCCAGGGCAGGAGTCATGAGACTGGGCAAAAAAATCCCTGGGGCACCAGGGCAGTTGCCCCTCCCACTGCTTGACTGTAGGATCAGGAGCCCTCGGCTGCCATGGGTGTGAAGGATGGCTCTACAGAGCAGAGCCATTTCCAGGCTGCTGCTGTCCAGAATCAGGAGACAGCTCAAAAATGCTCTTGCTGAAAGCACAACTACCAGTTTAGGCTCTGTCTCACCAGCCTTCCCACCCAGGCACACAGACCTCAGACAGAACTCGGACAAAGGTACAGCAGGGACAAAAATCAATGTGACCTGACAGCCTAAGGGAAAGCTCCAAGGTCACAGGTGTGTGCAGGGGTGCAGCCAATCTCACCAGCCAGCAGGCCCTCCTCACACTCATCATGTACTGTGCTGGGACAGAACAGTACCAGATTAACAAGTGCTGCACAGCATCCTGAAGATTGAACTCTGGTCACATTGGGTCTCTAGTTAAACCTCTATTCAGCAATTCTTCTTCTCTAAGACACCCTCTTAATCCCCTCACTCTGTGGTATCTTCTCTGAGATGCCAATGCAGGAATGCACTTCCTGCCTTCAGCCACCCAAGGATTTAAATCCAGAATCATCACTGCTAAAGCAAGAGTAGCACCACCAGGGTAGACCTGGGTGGGTATGGCTCTCTGAAATAAGACCTTGCATCTTCACAGGCGCCACTTCCCATCTTTACCTCCTTGCTCTCACCTGCACAAGAGCTCCAAAAGCAGAGTGGTTATTCTATGGAGTTAAGAGCCAGACCTTGGAAGGGAACTGTGAAAAAACAACGCACACTAATACAACCAGAGATTATTTTATTCAGAAGTTTGGTCTAAATGTTTCTTTGCTGTCAAAGACTTCTTGCCCCTTCTGGACTGTCTGTTACCAAACAGGAATTCACTGCAGTAGCACTTCTGAGAAGACCAGAATAAGCAACACAACCAAATGCTCTCAGCAGTGATGGTAAGAGTTTGAATTTTGTTTTCAAGGTTTTCCAATTAATCAGGAACCCTGTTTCCTCACTTCACTGTTGCATTTCTCACCTGGGAGGGAAGAAAACCTGCGCATTACAGAGGCAGCAGCTGCTGAATGTCCTTATTAGACAAGCTTTATTTCAGCTCCACCACTAGAAAATGGTGAAGGTCAACACTGGGATATGTGCAAGGCAACCTGCCCTACTCCTCCTTGTCATTCCTCTGCACATCTAGATACTTGCCAGCAGATCCCTCATTTTAAGTAAACATATGTAATTCACACAGCTGGCCACCCCAGAGAGAATGCCAGGAGTGCACACTGAGCCCAAATTAGGTATTTTGGTCATAGAAGTTAACAACATAATGGAGACCAATGCCATCTCCTTTGGAGTCCTGATGAGCTGGAACCTCCTCCTGAAAAACCTACTGATGCAATGAGCTGAGACATTTTGCCCTCCAGCAGTCCAATGCTTCAGCTCTAGGCTCTAATGTGAGTTTGGATCCCTAGGCTGTGGTTTTGCCACTAAACAAAAATAAGCCACAGAGAAGCACAGCACTTTCCACCACTGCAGCTGCAGCCCACAGACCTCTGGTTGTTCTGCCCAACAGCATTAACATGCCCACAGGAGCTGGCAGCACCTGGGTGGGCAGGATCCAGCAAGTTCCTCCAAAGAGCATGAGAGATGGGAACCATGACACTGGGAGTTATATTTCAGGGTTTTATTAGTTGTTCTTTTGCAGAATCAAAATATTTAGCAAATTATAAGATTCCTCACGACTGCTGATATTTCATGTATTTAGAACTTGATCAATGTACAATGTAATACTTTGAGCTATCAAAAACAACCCCAAACCTGATTTGTAGTACTAGATGTTATTATTATGTAATTCTATAGCAGTGTGAAAAATGGAACTAATGCAGTGAGTATATTTGTTTTAAAGAAAGTGCTTGAAAGAAACCTCCTGCATCACACTGTGCATTATTTAAAACAAAAAGATAACCGACTTTCTAGCAGGGCATTGTCTTAAATATCCTACAAGCCCAGGGCATTAAAAATACTGGGCCCCAGCTCTCTGCCTTCAAGGTTCATTAACCAACACAAGTTGCAGGTACAGGTCAAGTTCACAGCTTACCTGCTTCAAAGGAACTTACCACTGGACACTTGTGTCTGGCAGAAGTGTTGGATGCATGGGTAAAAAAACCAAGAGGACAAAACAAGGTTCTCTCTTTATGCATAGTGACAGTTTCTGAACCAGTGTTTTACTAAGTTACAGACTAACTTTCAACCAAAAAACAGAACTCCATTGCACTAAGGTCAAATTTAACCAGGTAATCTGGACTTGTGACACAGTCAAGTAATTCAGTACAAGCAGACAAGACACCATGAAAGCAGCTTCAAAGAACCAAAGCATCCTCGTTTCAGAACCAACTCAATATTCTGTCCAACTCCAGTGCAACAACGAAGGTGGAACCACTCCTTCTCTACCTATGTACAATTCCAGTTGAGACTGGGCAGTCCCAACTTTCCGTGGCCAAGCTGGAAAAAGGAAACTTAGGAAAGGACACTTTAAAATTTAATTTAAGAATGAAAGCTGGCCCTCAGTGGAAAGAGAAATGCTGGAGTGATGCACGCAGGCAGGCTTGCTCAGTCGCTCTCCCTTGTATGCAAGAAACTGGACTCCTTCCCGTTGAGAGCAAGTCACACTGGATGCGAAGGTGGAGGGGCTGGTCCTGCTCTGTTGCACGCCAAGAATCCAGGAATGTGTCTTCAGCTGGCTCCTGCACGGGCCATTAGATCTTCCAAAGCGTTGTGTTGGTCGTTGTTGTGTAATAATAAGACCTCCTTAATGTCTTTTAGTTCAAAGCCCATTTCTTTAAATTGACTCATTAATTGGAGAAGTTCTGTGATCTGAAAGACAGACAGCCTGTTATTTGCAAGGGAAAAGTAGATGGATCAGTGCTGGGTGGAGGTTTAGCACAGAGCCTGTCTTGAGCAGCTGGGCATGCCACGATTGTGGATTTCTCATCTCCAAGCACAGCCCATTCCACTTCTATTGGGAGAAAGTCTGCTCTGAGCACAGTCCACGGGGACCTTCAGTCCCCTCTGTTTGCCATCCTTCAATTCCAAAACCCTCTTCAGACAGGGCACCAAAGCTCAGTCTGTGGGGGTGTTTCTCTCACAGAAGGAGATTTATCAGCCTGGCCCAATGTGGGATCCCAAAAATGCTGATTAATGGCACCCAGTTATCCCATCCAGCAGCTCCTGCTGCACTTGATTTTTTTAATGAAGTTACTTGTACTTTGGGAACAGTGCAGTAGCCCTTGCCATCAATTGGCTTCTCAGATGTAGGGTAAACTTGGAGGATTAGCACAAACCCCACTGTGTACATACGATATTTTCAATATAAACTGTGAATCCTCCTTGAGCTTTGAAAAATAAAATGGCAATAAGTGAGTCAGCTGATCACTTTTATGAACACTGTGCCATTTACAGTGCATCTGCACCATTCCAGGGGAAGGAAAAATCCCAAACAAGGAAGCAGGTTGAAATGGGCCAACAGAATATTAGCCATTTCCAATTCTGGGGCTGAGCCAATACCAAATGGGTTTCTCAAACTCAGTTACTTTCCATCCTCGTACTGCTATTGCTCTGTTTACAGGATTATCACTTGTCCAAGAAAGGCAGGAAGGCCTATCTATGAGGGGGTTGGGTTGCACCTTTAAAGACTTCACGTCACACAAAAGGCTGGCAGACTTTAAAAGATCCTCCTGTCCTCTGTCCTTGCTACCTACTCCTGCTGTAGCTTCGGTGCTGGTAAAGCAGCCAAACAACAAACCAGACCCCAAAACATGCACTTTCTAGCTTCTTTCAGAGGAAGCCCTAACCCAATTTGCTGAGCAGCCAGGCAGATGCACTTGTACAAGGGAGAAAATTCATGGCAAGGACAGGCTGGGCAAGGTTTGAAAAACAATTTGATGCTGCTGAAGTTAACTGTATCTGTACCAAGCACCATGCCCACAACAGAACTCCAGGGATTCAAAACAATATGACCACAATAAGCAGGGTCTCAAAGAAATCCTGTCTCCATAAAAATGGATGCAGATGAGGCTAACAGAATGGCACACACAAATTCTAATGCTTTAACAATTTTTAGCTTTATCAACACAAAGATGTTCTTTGGCAGGACATCTGGCACTCAGTTTTGGAAACAAGGCAGTATTACCATGAAAGCCAGAATTACATCAGCCAGAGGAACTGCTGCTGGAATTCCCTGTCATGGCACATTTTTCTATTCCTGCACACATTGCACCCTCACCTTCTCATCTGAATACTGGTGCATTTCCAAAGCTGCTTCAACAAGAAGTGGATCAAAGCCCTTCTCACAAAGCTGTCCATGTGCAAACAGGTAATCCAAAACCTGTAGGGAATGAAGAAAACAAACTGTGCTAGCAGAGAGACACTTGCAGCAGGGAGCCGAATGTCATCTTGGTACATGCAGAGGGGCTGAGCATGATTCTACCCACGGCTTCACCAGAGACAGAGATACAGTCCCAGCAGAGTTGAGACACTCCTACAAGAACTTGTGCAGAGAAAGCAGACAAACCCTTGTGTCCTGCTGTGCTCTCTGACCATCCCCTTCGTTCTAGTCAAAGCAGCCTCAGAAGTGTATCTTAAGCCCTCTAAGAGCAGAGCAGAAGTTTCATTGTGCTTTTTATACTACAAGTTTTAAAAATGAAACTGTAGGTCCAGCAGTCAGGACATGTCTGCTTTTAGCTTCCTCTCAGACAGCCACAAGAGCTGATGCAATCTGAGAGGAGTCAGCCTTTGAAGATAACTCAGCATACTAGCAAGTGAGCTGCAAATCCCAGCTGACGCACACAGAAACTGCTGCCAAATTTCTTATCCATCCTCAGGTTTAAGGGGATGGTCAGGCAGGCAATACTAGGTATGTGAAAGAACAAAGTTTTCAAGTAGAGTAGATTTAAAACCGCCCTCCTAAGGGATCTTTTTTCCCATTTGATACCACAGTTCACTCCAGTGCACAGCTTAAGCCACTCTCTGTGTAGGGAGAGGGCCAGTAGATCAGTCCCACAAGCAGAAGTCGCTGGGAAATGCTCTGTGCAGCACACAGCCTGCTGAGGGCTGACACAGGAGGTTGAGCCATGTTTTCTCACTCTGAAATGTTTTTTTGAAGAAGCCGGAACCACGCTTTGCTCAGCAGCTCTTTGTGCCCAGGGACCTGGTTTGCGCAGGTGTTGGAGGCAACACTCGAGCAGGAAGGAGCAGCACCAGGGCGCACAGAAGTCAGTGGGGCCTTGCAGGAGCCTTTCAGAGCTGTCTTAGGCCTGCAGGGGCCAATCTCTCTACAAGGAGAGATGTCAGCATTGTGAACCCTGGTGCTCAGAACAAGGGAAGTTGGCTGGATTTCTGTCACATGGCTCTAAACTTGGCACAGAGCCATGCTAAACTTCCTTTGGATGTGTTTGTGGCTCCTGGGGAGACCCAGAATCTCTCCCACTGTTTCACACACAGTAAAGGGCCCATCCCAAACTCAGCATAGCTCCAACCCAGCACCTGCAGGTATGGCTGACTCTAGCAGTCTCTCAGCAGAAATAAGCACAAGCTTTAGGTTGCAACCCCCTATTAGAGTAACAGTATTTACCCCACCCATTTAGCAAACCCAAGACAGCTTTGCAGCAGAACCAGCATCCAATCAAGCATTTCTTCACACTGCATGAGGTCTTACCTGGTCTATGTTCTGCCCCTTCTTCTTCATGGCTTTCAGGACATTCTCAGGCGAGTAGCCCATGTTGACCACTGTCTCCACACAATGCCTCTCACTGGGGGAGAGGCCCTGCTGCAGCTCAGCTGTGAGGCTTTCCAGCCATTTTGTGCAGCTGCTGTTACTGGGCACTTTAGACACTGCAAAGTTCTGGTGTGTTACCTAAGGGGGAAAACCCAGAGGTTGAGGTGATGGTTATCTCCTGCATCCCCACATCCTGTTTCTGCCTAGTGCCAGAACCACGATACCCCATGTAGGTTTTCTAGAGTCCCCTGGGGAAGATGCACACTGTGAAGATGAAACCAAGTAGCCTGATTCCCACCATACTCTTGGCCCTCAAAGTAACAATCAACATCACAGATTCTCCACAATGAATCCTCTCCTACTAGTGTGACCAAAGCCTTTAAACTACCAAGCCCTGCAACAGTGAAGACTGGGATACAGCCAAACCCTATACTTCAAAGGAAGCACAGATTGCTTCCTTCACCTCAGGTTTACTCATCACCTATGGTTTTCTATACTCAAAAGAACACCATTTATCAAGATTACCATAAATGTGATCTAATGCAAGCAAGCACACAGGTGTATTTGGAAACTTACCACAGGGATTTCTGTATCCTGGTAGTCTGGGTGTACCTGCTGGACAACACAAACAAAACAAGCATAAACATCATGCACCAGTCAGCAGAATTTGTCACAGCTGGAGGAAGGTTTTGTAGAAGATTCTGTTACAGGATGGGAGACTTTAGGGTCTGATCAGGCTTCTACATATGAGATGCTGACATTACCCACTGCCTGCAGCAATAGAATCATTATAAGAATCATTCCTCCTCTCAGCACTCTACAAATGGACTATACTCCAAGAAGGATGTGTGTATCCCCACAAGAATAAGATTGTTTATTCTATCACTGTAACAGGTGCATGTTTATACAGCCCCAGTTCAGCTCCTGACGAAGTCTACACGGCCTGAATAACAGTGATAATTTTGAAGCCATTGCCTAAAGAATTCTCTGGACTTTTTGACTGTATAAAGAGGTAAGAGAAAAATACACCTATTTTCTATTCCCAAAGCACTGAACTCCATACACAACACAGGAACAACATACCACACTGGCTCAAAAGAGCATGTGAGTTTTCTACTCAGCACTTGTCCTACTCCCAGCACACCTGCAAGGCTGGATCATGTCCCCTGCTGGTGCACCTGCTCTGCTTCTGTAGAACCATCTCACCACTTTGTACAACCTTGCCCAAGTTAACAGCAGTGCAACATCAGGCTTTGGCCCCACCAAAGCTGCCCATTTCAGTCCAATACATTTAGAACTCCTGCATTTAAAGAGTTGGAACAAACTGCAAGAAATCACTGTGGATGAAGAACTGCAGTTTTTAGCATTTCTTAATACTTATTCTGCCAGCACAGATTGCTTGAAAGTTTGTCCACATCCTTCAGAAAGGCCTTCTTAGTGCCCAAACTGAAAAACAAAAACTCTCTGTAGAAAACCAATTCTGAAAAGATCTATTACGACTTTAACAAATTCAATTTATTCGCAAAAAAATCCCAACCACCACCAAGGAGATTTTGTTCCGCATTCCTAAACATCTTCCAGGGTAAGAATTTCTCTTCTAGAAAAGCAACCCTGAGACATCATATTCATTCTGATGCACTAGGATACTCAAGAACCTTTTCTCATGGTGTACTGTTCACACACATCCTCTCTCCAGACACTTTTTCAAGGGCAAAAAGCACTGGAATATAGGATACACTGAAATAGGGAAATTAGCCCTGAAATCAGCTAGTGGGTTATCAAATTGAAAGATGATGCTTTGTTATCGATGCTGCAGCCAAAACTATTTCTGACACCAGAGATTCAACAGTCTGGGAAACCAACTCCTCCTATTCAACCTACTTGAGTTTAATTTCAACCTGCTGTCTTCATTAATGATTCCTACCTCTGCGAAAGGTGAGATTCCAGAAAAAATAGAAGTGAAGGGAGGGGACCACCACAGAACCACAGAATCACAGCTGAGATTGAAGAAAAAATAAAAGTGAAGCAAGGGGACCACCACAGAACCTAGGCAGCCTCAGAGAAACCACAGATTTATTTCCATCCAGAGATTCCTAGATCCAAAGATCCAACTCAGTGGTAAAGCAAAAACTCCCATGGTAACTGCAAATTCAGAGTTAAAATTTCTAATCTTGTGAGAAAAACAAATCACCATTGGATACATTGGGATACAAGTCTTCTGCTCCTAGCCACAGAGATGAATGTGACTTCTTTCTACTGTTTTCATATTCTGAGGATTTTTGCTACATTTACTTAAATTCTTTCATTGCATTTACTTAAATTTCTTGCACGTCAGCCATCATCATCCATTAGAACTATACTCTGGAAATATAAAACAAGTATAATCTGAAGTATTGGAATTTAAGCACAAATAACTATATTCCGTCAGCATAATTATTTCTTGGTTCACTATTTCCAAACCATAAACAATTTCAAATTAATGAATTTTTTATTCCTTCTCCTAGTCAGTCTATGGTTTTTTTCCCACTTTATATCTTCCCTTAGAGCATTGTCAATAGTACACTTTCCCTCTTTCTGTTATAGTACATTTAAAAAAATGTAACATAGCAGAAAGATTTGAATAGTTTGAGTCCAAATTTAGACATCTTAATGCCAATCTATCTATTTGTAAGTGATCTTTTGCCCCCAGAGAGGCTATTTGTTCTGTAACTGAGGCCATACAGGCCCCTCTCACACCTGTGACCTGCAGAAGTGAGCAGGTAATCAGCACTGCTGCTCCTGCCAAAGTTAACAGTATTGATTTTGCTCCAGTCATCAACAAATAGCTGTTCTGCTGTGCTCTGTGAGATACACAATTTCCCAGAATATTTTACTTCACAATTTTGCGTGCATTTACCTAAACCTGAAAAGAGCTGAGAGAACAAAAGGGGAGAAACAGCATCACTGGTTTCAGAGCACATGGTGTCACACAAAAACTACAGTATGCCACTAAAACCACAGAATCACTGAAAAATTGCTTATATTGGATAGAGGAAAAACCCCAGATTATTTTAGAACAAGCTGGAGGATTTGATTACACAGCTTTCACTAGGCTTCATTAGTACTCGTGTCCAGATCTGTGGTTCTTCACAAAAAAAACCAAAAAAACAAAAAAAAACAACAAAAAACCCCCACAAGTTTACTTTAATCTCTGTTCTTATTTCACAAAGAAACAAAAACACCGCCTGATGTGAAATTACTGTCCTCAAAGTAATTTTAGAACTTTAGGATTGAGGAAATGCAGAGTCAATCTCTCATCTCAGAGCTGTATGTGACCAACTGTAACGTTAAAAATACAAGATTATCTTTAAGGCTGGTTTTGGTCTCCACCAAGCAATGACGCCTTCACAAGAAAGGGTGAATATGAGATTTCACATCACTATAATTTTTTTCCTGCTAAAGGTTAGGTTTTTAAAGGATCTCAGGAAGAAAATTGAAATTTAAAAAAAAAAAAAAGCTTACTTCACCGCAGGTCAATTGCAAGCACTTTTTTTATTCCTTGAATGACACTGCATATCTGAGTGTTTTAACCTATTATTACTTCTTGAGAAGCCTGCATTTCCCATTATTTCCAGCAAATAAACAAGCAAACCAAGGAAGAAAACCTGAAGAGATTTGATTCAAAACCTAACAGCACTTCAGAATCTGATGTATCTCATCTGGGTAGGACAAAATGTAGGACTGTATACTGAAGATGTCTTATATGCTTAGGTCAAAAGTCTGCAATTATCAACAACAAAGGAGAGCTGAAAAGCTGAAAGAACAATCATTGGAATTGGTCTAAAAATGTCAAATTTGGAGGAAAATGCAGGCTAATAATCTGAGGATCAGAACTACCACCACAGAGACCTGCTGCATTGATCAATTTGCCACATAAATTAAGAGGATCTACTCCTAGTAATTGAAATTCACTCCTAGTAATTGAAATTATAACCAATGTAACAGGGCAATTTAGAGGCAAGAGTTGCCTCTGCACCTCCACCTCTCACCAGCAACCCCAGTTCCACTCCACTCTATGTTTACCGTAGTCGATGTGCTTTGAGATGATTCTTCTTCTGTACAAACAGTTGAAAGAGCCAGGGAAGACAGCCTGGATGAAGGGGATAACATCTCCCTGCCACTGTCCTCATTTAGAGCGGAAAGACCAAGCATATGGTGTCCATTCAGTTCACTGGCTTTGCTCTGAGCACAGGTCTGCAAAGAGCTAAGCAAAGTGCCGTTGCGGAGACAGGTAGTGCTGTGGAAAGTGCTCGTGAGCTTTGATGATTTCTGATCACCCTCATCAGAGTCAAGCTTAGGGAATGACAGGGATTTGATATTGCTCACTGAAGTGATGGGAGAAAGGGACACTTTGGAAGACAAGGACATCTTTTCACAGTTTCCCAACTGTGGTAAAGTGATAAAGCCATTGGGTTTGTGAAGGGGCTTGAAGTCCAATGTGGCCCTTTCTATGGATGCTAGAACTTCCTCATCTTGCAACACAGACTCAGACCCTCCTTTAGCCAAAGTATTATCTAACAGCTGGGCAACAATTGGCCCAGTAGTACCCACATGAATTTCAAGGATATTTTTTAATTCCTCCTTATCATCGATAGTTTTTAATTCCAGTTTGTCGAACGGGTCTTCTTCACATTCAAAATCAGCTGGATTGAAATCTGCCTTTGGACAAGGTGGACTGAGGACCTTTTGCTTCACAGAGCTGGTGTTGGCTGGGGTAGGAGTCAGAATATTATTGTGCTGCAGGCTAGCAAGGATGGGATTAATGGGAGGAGGCATGGCTTCAGGGCAAGGTCCTTCTGAGAACCCCATCTTGGTGTTGTCCTCTGGAGCTGCTTTTGAGTTTGCTAGAGCTTCTTCTGCCTTGCATTCAGCTTCTCTCTGGGCAGCCTGAATTTTTTTGATGTCTTCAGCCCACTCAATTGTCTTCTTTTCCAGTGAGAAGTCATACTGGTTGGGGATGGAGGGGAAAGGAGAGAAGGGGAAAAAAAAAAGATAAGTTATAAGGATCAAAGCTTCTAACAGCAACAAAAATTAACACAGAGATTAGGAGCTATGTGAGTTACCTGAAACAGCAACGTTTTTTTACAACCAGCAGGTTGACAAAACTGGTAGACACCAGAAGTACTTCATTTTGCCACTATCAGCAAAACCTGGCTGCAACCTGGATTAGAATACTTCCTTCCTATGTTTAGCTTTTTTTTAGAACTACTCATCATCCCAAGATCAGTTTCACAGCCCTCCCACCTTCTTCCTCCAGGACAAGGGAGGTAGCAAGGAGAAGTCTAATGAGTTATTAGATGAACAATCACACCCTGATCTGGCACGACTGAACTATCCCCGCTCCACAAGTTCTACAAGTCATTCAGCAGAGTATTTTTGCATCCAAAGGCCAGTACAGTATTACTCAATTGCCCTGAAAAGATTCCTAAGGGACTTGATTTTAGAGTTTTACATCCATCGGTTTAGGGAGTATTTTCATTCCCACTCCAGTGCAGTGCCTCACCAGCCAAAGGGGATACAGTGGCTACACCAATGACAACACCTACAAGCAGCAGAAGATTTTGCTGCACTTACTGATGCGAAAGGATCTCAAAAGCTTTTCCCATTTAACATCAGGTCCTTTAAGGCCAGATCAGCATAGGGAGGCATCTACTCACTACCAATGTACTGACCACAGAGTAGCTTAGCTGTAAAGGGCAAAATTCCGAGAGCCTAATTCTTTCTATCTTAAAATATCCATTTTTTTTTATACTAAAAAAATGAGTGGGAAGCTGTGTTTCCTGCACTTCTTTTTTTACAGCACTCACTACAGCTGTAAAAAGAGTCAAATTCCACTGTGAGATGCACAGTTCATACTGTGCAGGGTGTTGCAGTCTGAACAGGCACACTACACTGGCTGAGCCACAGCTTGGCAGTAAAATGGAGACCCCGCACAGTCCAGCCAGCAAAACGACATCAGCAACTCCTTTGGCTCTCCCACGCCAGCTTAACTGAGTGGAAATATCAGGTACTAGGAAAACCAGGTAACTGTTTAATGGTCATGAGGGAAAAGCTATGAAGTAGGATAACAGGGTAATACGTAAAGACAGACAAAGTAAAAACAATCATCAATTGGGACTGGTCAAGGAAAATCATGGATCCAGATGAGAAAACATAATTCAGTTAGATTTCCTGTATCATTATTTGCATTTGGAGATTAGATTTCCAACAGTTATGCTAAAGCAATTGATTTTATGCTGCTAACAGTTTATTTTACCAGGAACATGGTCCTCAAGACAGGGAAGTCATCCATGTACCAAGCTGTAACCTGTTTGCCCCACAGCTTGGAAAGAATTCTCACTCAGAACTACACAGAAGAACACACATGAACCACACAGAAAATAAGAACTGAAAATTATGTCATTGCCCCTGTGTATCAGTTCTTAGGATTTTTCCTCCTAAAAATTATATTCAAATTTTGTCAAGGTAACATTTAGAGCTAACTACTACACAAAACCACTGTGCTTCTTTGAAGCACAGACTAAAACAAATGCGTCAAAATAAAAGCCTAACGGCTTTTTAAGGCAATAAAAATTAGAAGCTTTTTGCATGACCTACCATATTTTACTTTTCTATATAGCCCAACAGGTCTTCTAGAAATACAAGACTGTGTGCAAACTGCGACAACTTGGAAGGTACAGCACCACAGGTTGGGGTCAAGGGTGAGGGAAGAGAGAGTAGGAAGGCAAAATATCACTTACCTGGGCTTCTCTGACAAGCTGAGAAGAATCAGACAGACAGAAACCAATGGGTAATCCAACCTTTGCTGGCGTTTTGAACTTGTCTCCTATCTTAAATGGGACATCATCAAGATAACTAAAAGGCCCTGAAATCAGAAACAGAAATTGTATTAAGAAAAAAACCCCCACAAGCACAAATTCCATGCTTTCAATTCATGCTCACATTGCTGTATTTGGGAGCTATTTTATCCCCGTTGCAGCATCTACACCAGATAATACAAATGGAGTTTGAAGCTGTTTGGACCTCAGTGTCACAGTTTAGTTTAGGAAGTTTGCAGAGTTTGTTTAATTCCTAAATTCTAGCCCATAACTGTTAGGACAAAAAAAAGAAAGGCAAACCCGTCACAACCACAAGCCACAGATTTTGACATCAGTGCAACCAGTATCTTAGTTTTCTTTGTGACAACACTATTCCTACACAACTGGATGCTGAAGTTCTCCTGAACACTGTGTTCTATCTCTATTTAAAAATTCTATCATTTGTCATACTTGAAACAGATTTTAAGATTACCCAACTTTAGAATAACTAAGACAAACTACAATCCAGGTTTTGACATACAAGTAGTAAGTAGCATTTGGACAGAAGTGGTCACAAAGGCAAAGCAATGAGCCAAAGCCATTCTACTTTAAACAAAACACCGTGAAATACCAAAGCTATTTAGCACAGCAACTCTTATTTTTAAAAGAAAGCAAACTTTATCAGGCCATACATTTGTCATTTTTCTTCTAGGATGACAGTTTTCCTGCAAATTCACAAGGAAAAAACACTTAGACCTCAACCACCTCCAAGCAGTCAGACTATTCACGTGTTTTACTTGAGTAACTGTGACTCAAAATACAAACTAAACAGCTATTCCATTAACTGAAAGTGGTCTCTTGGAGCACTGGCGTAAGCTTTTGGAATCACAGGCAAGGTTTCTGGCATGTGTAACAATCTGAAGAGCTACAACCATTTGTAGCTTCTTCCTGAGTGAGGCAGACACAGAAAGACCTTAGTGGCAACATCTAAGATGGTGTTCAGTGACCAAGCCCTTGCTTAATGAACTGTGACTTGCTGTTTTTATCTGACCCATTTTCATACTCAGATGGCAGTTTAAGTACTGTTTGTGTTCCCTCACTGTTGATTCATCTACAAGGCAGCCACAGACTCCCAGAGGCTGAGCAGTTTTCATAAACAAGAACATCCTGTCAATTTGTAGTTAAAGGCTTATATGCCGTAATTACTTGAAATCTCACACTATGCTCACACTGGATGGTCACAGAGTCCTGTTAGGACACTTTGAAACAATCAGGATGAACAACCCACATCCCATCTGCACCTCTAACATGCAAAAAAACAAAGTGCTCCAGATAGAAGACAACAGTATTTTCAGTGATCCTTACTGGGAATCACATTATCCAAGCACTGCACAGCACAGCATAGCATCCAAACAGCACCTTGCTTAGCCAACACTATCACCCTCTGCAACACAGCATCCAAGTTGTACCTGAGCTGACAATTCGAGAGCCTGATAGGCCAAGGCATTTGCTTATACAGAAATAACAACAGCGGCAGCCGCTGCAGAGTGGTAAATCATGGCCAGGTCAGAGTCAACCAGATCTGCCAATTGCTGCTACCATGGCCTGCTTAGTCCCACTGGCACAAGTCCTGCTCTAAGCCAGATTATCCAAGCACAGCAATATTACCTCTCCACATGGATCTCCTAGCCCACGTTGCTCAGCATGCAAATCCTTGTCTTATTAGACTTATTGACGATATGTAATGGGCACTTCCACTTCTGCAAGTACACCTGAAGCAGATACCAGCCACAGAGGGTTTAAGCACAAACTTTGCTGTTTACATACCAGCAATCTTGTTTTGCACAGCAAATAAAAAATACTAAGCACACCTAGACTAGCTATATTGACAGCTGCCAGAAGCTTGACTAAGGAATAAAAACTTCCTACTTTATCCCTAGTATAGTGACTTTTTAATGACATCCCTCATGCTGAATGTAACTACGAGAAAAAGCCCACAAATGCATATTAAAAACACCTCAAATGGTTTTGGACATTTGATGGCAAAAGGTCTCAAGAAAAACACCTATGCACATAGAATTCAATTTGTTTCAGCCAAATCAGAACAGATTTCAGCTTGATGAAGCTAAAATCTTATCCAGAGAGCCAAGATCCACTCTTTTTGTGAGTGGATCACAGTGAACACACTGAGGAGTAAAGGGTGCAAATTGTTTTAAGTGCCACATTCTAGAGCAGTA
This sequence comes from Cettia cetti, assembly GCA_013401135.1. NCBI lineage: Eukaryota > Metazoa > Chordata > Aves > Passeriformes > Sylviidae > Cettia > Cettia cetti. Next base: position 47,217 of record VZUI01034248.1, read on the forward strand.
AGAAAAACTTACATAAAAAAGGTATTATGAAAGACATTGTTACAACAGTCACATGTTCAATAGTCACAAGAGAAAGGACTTAAGTTTTTACCAAACTGTTGTTTAGTAAGTCTATTAGCCATCTTCATCCTTGTATCAGTTAAAAGCATACTGAATAATTTCTGAGAATAGGCCTGGCAAAAGGGAACTTGTCAGCTCGATCTCTGGCACTGTGTTCAGTACTACATTCCTGGCACAAAAAACTACTATAAGAGTAGGACTTCTCTCCACTTCAGTGTAACTCATAGAAGTGTCCCTCAGTTTGGCACCAAAATAGAAACACTTCAGCAGAAACAAACAAACAACCCTCCAAAAAAACTCCAGCTATCAGTTATGAATGGGGAACAGTTTTGAAACCATAAGGAACTTAGTTGCTGTGGTCACACAAACCACTTATGCCATTGTCGGAAATCCGAGTTCAAAAGCTTTGAAATTGTATAGCAAAAGAACAAAACACAACTCAAATGTTGAAGCATCACACTTGGCAAAACCCACACAGGAAAAGGGATTCCTTTCCCTCCACTCCTACCTTGTGTTTACATATTCATCTCCATTTGAACATGGTCCTGAGCAACCTGCTTTAGGTTACCCTGCCAGGGGTTTGGACACGACTATCTGCAGATGTCCCTGCCACCCTCAACCATTCTGTCATTCAGTGACAGCTCTCTGACCTCTAATAAGCAGTTCAACAATAATCACAAGAGATATACATCAACCATATTGACTGATTTCATCAGCCTGCCTGCTGAAGGCAGCCATGGGGATGGATGCGCTACAGTAAGCCAAAACTCAGTAAGATAACAACCCTGGAGGAGACTGAAACAACTGCCCTGCTGATCTCTTAAGATCTAATTAAGACAAGGAAGTTGCTCTACTACACCTCAGAAACAGTACTGTGACAGTGTGATTAGGAACAGAGGGTACATAAAGGAGCAGACAAGTTAACCAGGCAGATCACAGCACCATTTGTTTGGACTGTGTTTAAAGCCAGGAGCATGTTCCACCATACCATACTGTTCTGGGAAATATTTAAGACGTTGAATTCTAGCCCTGAGCAGCCTTTGCTAGTCTGGTTAGGTGAGGAAAAAAAACAGACATAAAAGACAAGCAGATGGGAATGTTCCCAGAGACCATTTACAGACACAGGAGCAACTGCTGAATAGCTGGCAACTACGAAATAAAAAAATTAGTTATCTTGCAGCAGGGTCACTGGGTCACTGCAAAGGAGGAGACCATCTAAAAATGAAGTTTTGAGAGGCTATTTTTATTAATCCTTAACCCAGTATTTAAGTGAGACATTGCTTATTTTGTACTTCAACTAAAAACTCTACACCTGCAAGACTGAATAAAAAGCTCCAGGAAAAACGTAATTCCCCAGTACCCTTCTATTGGAAAAATTATCCAGTAAGATCAAGGCTGAATTTCTAAAAGCATTAGTTTTGATAGCCTGAAAAGCTCTAATTATTAATTTGAGGAAGCCATATTACATACAGCAAACTGAACTTTAATGTTCCACAGCAATATTACTTACACTCAAATTACACGCCATTATCTAAAAAAATTAGGACATTACAGGCAAATAACTTTTATGATACCAATCACCTGCATGACTTTATGCATCTCATATGCAGAAGACAGAAAAATAGAGTGTCTTCACCTGCCTTCTGAACCAGGTTAGTCCAATTTAGGAGAGAGATTCACAGCTGAGCAAAAATGAAGCACAATTCAATGCTGTATTAAAAGCTTCACTTTCAATTCAACTTCTCATGTGACTTCCAAAAGAAGATGCTACACATCTAATGTCCACTTCAGCAAACACCAATGCAGTTCAGCTTTGATTTTGAAGGGGAATTTGTCGGGGAAGGGGAATGTGTTATTCTGCCATGAAGGAACAGGGAACAGCCAGAGACTGACTTTCAGTTTAATGAGAGAACACGCGAACACAGCATCAGCAAGCAACTATGCAAGAAGGAAGCCAAGGCACTCCATTCCTAACAGAAAACTACTCAGAGGCTAAACAAATTAGCCTCTATGGATGGTCTAGGCTAGGACATTAGCCAACAGCAACAGTAGCATTCATCCTGTTGAAAAGACAAGGATGCCAAATTTCACTTACCATGAGAGTCGGATCCCAACTTCTTAGAAGCCATTTAGAACCTGAAAAACATTTTAAAACAGCTTGAATAACTTTGCATATGTAGCACAGAGTGAGTCTGTGCAGTTACAGAGTCTTATCTCTAGGTTATGGAACACATTGCAGACACCTGATGTGCCTGCTCCCAAGACAGATAAGCAAACATATTTTTTAGCCTTGAAACTGATTGAGCAGACAGCTTAGCCTAGGGTCTGCCAATTGAAATAGCAAAATAAAGAAAACAGAAAAAGCCCAAACCAAAACAGCAAACAGCCAAGACACAACCAGGGTGATCAGGAAGACAGACAGATCACAGCACTCAGAGGCCACTCTGTCCCAGCCTCACGAAGTACACCCTGCCTCCCTTGGCATTAAGAATAGCTCTTCCTACTGGAAATACCACACTGATCCTCTTCAGCTTAATCCCTGCTGCTCTAAAAAAGGGATACTACCATACTGGGTACACAGCCAGTTAGCCAGCATGGCACTCATCTAGACACACTGGGCAACGCATAAAACAGGTATAAAATAAATGGTACCATGAGGAAGATATGTTGGATACACAAAAGAAACCAGTAGGAACAGGCCCCATCCATGGCCCACAGCATTTAGCAACAACTTGTAAAATTTGGACGTAAATTCTACATGGCCAAGATGTTAAACACAGAAATGCCTAGCCACTTTTTAACAGAGAGTAGGCCTGCCTTGTGAAAAGAGCTGTTCAAGATAGAATTAGCTGTCAGCTAGAACTCTGCTCCAGGATGCTTATGGTATACTCCATAACATGGGGTTTTTGCTAGATTAGAAGTACATGACAAGGTCTATTTCAAGACACCACAGCATAATTCCTAGAGTAACTGAATTTATTTTTAAGTGCTCCTTGTAACATTATGCATGACAAAGACTCAGAGTTGCCCTTGTCTCTGAAGTTCTCAGCTCACAGACTGAAACACCCAACAGCTGTTCTTCAAAACCATGGAGGCCCCTGGTGCACTCCCACAGACAGCAGAGCACAACAACATGGGGCAGATCTAACATTCATGCCCATCATTCCCCAATCAAGGACTCTTGCACTGTTCCCACTGCAGATTCCAACTGCAAACATCACACATTAAAGGACGGTGAAGATTACATAGCTTAGCTATTTCCTCCTTGCTGCTGGTGGACAGGACTGAGGACATGAAGAGCCTGTTTCAAGTACTCTAGGATAAGACCCTTTTGCAGTGCAAAGATCCCTTTCAACATTATTTCAAAATCAACATGTGAACAAGCCCTGGCTAGTGGGAATCCTACACAATGCTAAAGCCAAAGCTGTACAAAGATCACCCACATGCAACCAGACTTCATGAAACACAGTGGGCAGATGCTGGGCCATGGGGAAGTGAGTCATGCTGGGCAAGTCCAGGTGCACACTGCACATAAAAACTGTGTGTCATCTTGCTCAATGTTTGTCAGTTTCTTTTCAGAACTCACCAACTTCTCTCAGCAGTGCTCTTATGTCTGAAACTATTCCACTAAGCCAGAAACTAGTTCTGGAACCTGGTTCTCAGAAACAAACAAAACATTAAGGCATCAAAGACAGAAAGAAAAGGAGGGGAAAAAAAAGGAGATGAAACAGTGCCAAGCCTGCCATCCAATGAAGGATGTCAAGGGCAAAGCCATCAGACTATCCAGTAGAGCTGCATGTCAAGCAATGGAGCTGAACAAGCCTTACCTGTCTCAGTGCCCAGACTGCAGACAACAGCACATGAAATAGCTGCACTTTCAGAGATGTTTCACTGCCAGAGAAGCTGCTCTCTTGGTAGTTCCTCTGTGTGAGAGCAATTAAGTCATCAAGTGGATTTGGTTTTAGTGAAAAAGTCAGGTGACACATAAAATCATGCAGCCTTCACATCCTCACCAGTCCTTGTCACTGGAGACTGTGTGACACTGCATGCCAACACTGCCCACTCTCCATTGAACTTGGGACAAAGCCTCTACACACTTATAATTTCTCAAAGTTCTTTTTTTCTGGTTACTACCTCAAACTGAAAAGCAGCTCCTTTTTTTGAGGATTTTGAAAACTTCTGATTAGAGAAAGTATCCTCCTCACTTTGCCAAATTAAGTGATAAGGGGCTTTGCTCAAGGCAGCACCAGTTACTGCTCCAGGGACATGAACAGCACTGTGCATAAATCCCAACAAGCCAAAATTGCACATCCAGCTTCCAGTTTTGCAGTAGCCTATCACTCTGGAGCTGCATAAAGTCTCAGTATCATCCCACCTAAGATACATGTATCTTGCTTTTGTTGCCAATATGTAGTAAAATCCTAATGCTGACCTGGTGTCTGCATTAACTTCAAGATGCACTGGAAAAATAATTCCTCTGCCATATGCAACACCTTAATTAACCACAGAACCAGCTAAAGCACATCAGCAGCAAGCTAGTCATGAAATGGATCATCTCCAGAGCCAGTCACTTTAGATTCACATACCATTTGAGTTTATATCACAGAGGTCCTCCTGATGCACTGTTGAGCGTGCACTTATTAAGACACCAGTAGTTCAGAAGGCACTTGTCAGCAAACAAAACTGATAAGCGCCACACACAGTAACACAAGAACAGGCTGCCAGCCACATTTCATCACCCCCTTCCCAAAGAAGGTTTCATTAAAATAGTGTCTTATGACTAATCAGATTTGACAGGCTAGTCAGGGACCACTGTAACAAGCATGTTGCTGTTGCTCTGTCCTCCTAGCTGGGAAAACAGTATTTGCATCCAGTTAGGTGGTTACTCACGTTGTTACTATGATTCTGCACATTATCTGAATATTAATTACACTGTGCAGTAAAGGTTTGCTTATTTTTGCTACCACTTATTTTGAAATATAATTTGAAATTTGGATCGTTTCCAAAGCTTTATTCCAAATCAGATAATGGACAAGTGCAGCCCTACCACTGTTCCCTTTGATCTCCAGACTCCAAAACAAGATGCTGAAGGTAGTAATAGCACATGGTGGCATGGATTTTGGCCTGATACTTTACTGCACATTGTAAATTGAGAGAGTACAAAAAAATTTTCAACATCTTTCCTGCTCTAGAGGAACCAGTTAGTTGCACAGTACTACAGGATGTTCTTACAGCCACCTACAAGCTGTTTTCTATAAATGTAGACCTCCCTAGCCTCACTCCCTTGTTCTTGGTGGAGAAGATCAGGGCTGCAAGTACCTAAAAGTTATAAGGAACTGAAGGAACCTGAAGTGAGCTCTTCTGGATCCATCTGCTTAATTTTTTACTTAGGAACACTGAGACAGCATGTCAGCGTTCTTAAGACCAGTCAGTCAGAGGAACACAGCATAGCAAGAGCCCAGGATGAGGGCAGAGGACCTCAGAGCAATCACGACAGAAGGGGAGGAGGGACAGGGAAACAACCACAACGACAAACAACACCACAAAGATGCAGAAACAGAAGTGGCAAGGCAAAGCTGATGACAGCCACAACCGGCACAGAGAAGTGATGAGCTGCAACAGTTTGGAGAGAGAGGTGACCAAGGCAATTTACTGGGTACGCCATCACTTAAACCTGAATGACATTTAGTTGTGCTGCCAGACAAGGAGAACACAGAAAAGCATGACTTGGTGCACAAAGGCAGTGCCAAAGGGAGAGTCTCATCAACAGAAGAGAAAAAAATTTTTACAAAGAGTGACTCATGAAGAGCTTCTGGGAAATTGGGGTGGTTTTTTGCTTTTACTTCAATATTTCTTCTACTTTCCCTTGAGTTTATATTTTCATTCCTTTTCTTCTGAAGGAATTCTGACTAGACAAGTTGGAAGTATCCTACCACTATTGATACCTATAATTGCTTTATTCATAATTCAAACCAATTTAACTATTTGGCAAGAAGAACTGGACTTTTGCTGCTATATTCCTGAGTTAGGCATGCAAACATGTCTAGATTCCAGACCATGTGAACTCTCTAAAGTAATTTCCAACTAAAATTCAGAAAAATGAAAAATGAATAACTTATGAGTAAAAGGAAACCAAAACGTCCCAAGTTATCAACCATAACCAAATCAGCACATCTATGATTTTCAGACAAAGAGACCTTGCAATTTCCATTTTACCTGCTAATACAAATTGTGTAGTCTACAAACTACTAAGGATGCACCATTCAGTCTGGAAATTACAAAAACAAAAGGCAGAAAAAGTAAAAAGAATTTCCCGCTTATATTACAGTAATGCACCACTGATTTTACAGTAAAGAAAAAAGTAAAAATCACTTTGATTCAAGTGATTGATTTCTAATGGTCACAGGTGTTCAAAACAGCATTTTCAGTTTTCATGGTACCTATTTGTTTCAGTGCAAGTGAAGGGCTATAACCAACATCAGGATTCAAACAGCAAAAATAGAAGTCAACAATGCCTGTTGCTAAGACAAAAGTTTCTCATATCAAAGCTTTATCTGTGTAAGTGTTCAACCACTGCTACACAGCTCAGATCTCTTATGACCTTTCTCAGCAAAAAGCTGATAAACTCACTACAAAACAGATTCCATGCTTTTACTGCAGTATCCAAATAGATGACATCACCCCAAAACCTGCAGCAATTGCTTCTGCTTTGTACTTCTAAGAGTTATGCAAGAAAGAGAACATGGAGGTACTCCCCTCAGAATGATGTTGAGCCACTGCAAACAGCTCTCTGGATAAAGCTGTAAAACTACATGTGGCATACTGCAACTACAAGTGCCTACAACACTTCCTCCCCACCAAAAACACCAAAACCCAAATCAAACAAAACAATAAAAAAACCAAACCAAAACCCAAACCCAAAATACCCCAAGACCCCCAAGCCAAAAACCACAGAGAAAAGAAAAAACCCATCTCTTTCACCAGTCCTATCTGAAAAGTAAGTTCTAACTTTATCTACAGTAATTCCTCTTAAGTGCTACCACAATTCAAGAGATAAAGTAAATGAAATTTCTTGGTCAATTTTAAGATTGACAAAATCAAACCAAACCCTCCTTGAAGCCAACACTCTTATGAAGTTGCTATTCAATTTTCAAGTGGCACCAGTTAAAACAAATCTAATTATATCTTCATCTTAGGGGCTACAAATACAAGCAGTCATCATCCTATATTTAACCATTCAGAGTACGGCTTACACTGACAAGAGGGGGTTTGAAGGAGGAAAGTGTGAGGTATCCCTGTAGCATACATATCCCATGAACCAACAGTCCAAGCAGCTGTGGTCAGAGACCTAAATCTGAAGAACAGCCTACATCAAACTAATGCAGTTTGTTATTACTAGTGCAATGACTGATGGGCAGAAGAACAGGAACAAAAAATGGCACTTTCTAAAGCATTTTTCAAATACATGAGTAGGAATAAAAGGGAGAAAAGACCCTGAAGACCACACTTCTGGATTACAAGACAACACGAGTGATGGTCACAACATCCATTATGGAGTTTTGCATACAGATGTTCGATTGCATCTTCCTAGCAGTGACAAACATCAGGAGACATTGATTCTTCAAATTGTGCCATTGCTTAACGTGACATAGTGGGCAATCAGCTTCTGCTCCAGGACCTCTGTTGGTGGCTTACACACACTCTTGGAGAGGCATGGCATTTCTCTGTCATTCGATATGGATTCATGGCACTGACATCAGACTACCTGCAGTTCCAGTTATCCTCATGTCATGTCCCACTTTGCTCATTAAAGACACCAGACCTGTTACAAGCACATATTGTTTGTCTGGTTAAGGATTTAAGGTTTATAACCAACAATAGACAAGCTCCATTCCTCTTTTAAGATCCTGACTATGTGTTTGAAACATAAGGTAATTTGCCATACACTTCACCTTGAAATCAGAGACAACCCTACAGTGGCTGTGGAAATGAAGCACACTAATATATCAATTTATTAGTCTGTTTTTGACTTATCAGCCATACAGGTTTTCAACACAGTTGAAGTTTATACACCACACAAACCTCTAGAAATAAAAGTTTCACAGGCAACAGCACAAGGAAACAGAAAAGTATTTACATATAGCCCTGTGGTAAAAGCAGATCAGGGCAAGATTTTCCTTTGGACAGACACTGACATGCCAAACTACAGCATGGAAGAAGCACCTATACTAAATCCACATTTAACTGCTGTAGCAAATGGCTGACCTTTTTAAAAAGGACTCTTTCCAGAAAACTCAATCCTGTCACAAGAGAAAACCATCTACAACAAACATCTAAGGTTGGACTGATTTCCAGACTCTGGAAACTTAGGCATAGTGCAGGGTCTGTTCATCCAAGAGCAAACGTGGATTTTAGAATGCAGTTTAGTGATTTTCCCCCAAGATGTTTAAAGATCATGAAAAAAAAGCAACTGAGAGAAGAAAGATGTGTTTTCTTCTCTTTTTTTTAACTTCAAGGTCAGCTTCACTAATCTACAAACTACAATATCACCAAAAACAAGAACAGTAGACTAAAAATAGAGGACTAACTTCCCCTCCTTGATGCACAAAAGAAGCAAGACAAATTTGAGAGATTAAAAATAAAAATGTGCCATGCAATTCCTACATTCTAGGAAAAAACTGAAGATGATTCAGGACTCATACCAGCAATGAGGGCTGCACTAATCTCAATGCAGTAATGAAATAAGTCACAAATTTGTTAAGCACAGCAACTGTTCTTAACTGCTATTTTCCTATATCTAAAGCTTTGTAAAGCAAATACCTACCAGTTTGGAGAGTTTGAAACTGTCAGATGGGAAGCATCTGGTAAGTATCAACAAATGTAGCTGCTTCAGCTTAATTACCATAAGATTTCATACTACTACAAAAGAGTCAATTTTTTTTCTAAGCAATCTTAGCACTAACCAGAGCCAGGGATGTGCATTAACTTTCCTCATTAATCACAGCATTTTAGAAGAAACCTTTTATTTCAAAACAAACTTTCTTGAGTGAGAGAGACTGCTAATTGCTAGTTTCAAGAAGAAAATAGCCCATTTACTCTGTTCTTTTGGTAACAATGCATGCAAAAGTTGTGGAATATCCTGCACATTCAGCACGTATGCCTGCAACCCAGAATATCATAACCAAATTAAAATGCTGCTCTATTTGTTGCAGTGGCACTTCAACATGTAACAAGCTGATTCAGAACTACTTGAGTATTAATACTTCAGACCTGTCCCAGTTATGAATGAGAGAGCTAGACCGACACTCTCAAAATGCTGCCAGCACAACAGAGTAAAACAGCTTTTAATCCATTAATCACAACATACTTTTTTAGTTCAAAAATAACAATCTCTGCAGTTTCAAGCTTTTTGTTCTGATACTCTTTAACCAAGAGAGATAACAGGTAGCTGATTTGGTATTACTTAGAAATAAGTTCAACTCTGTTGACCATACCAGCACCTTCTCCAATACCAACACAAAAACTCAAACTATTTTGGTACATAAAGTAATTTGTATTCAATATTAGTTTCAATACTTATTAACCAGAACTTCATTATTTTAAATACATTACAACAATTAAACGACCATGTAAAAAATCTGTTCCAAAGAAAGGCGCAAGGTTGTTATCTTTTCTCTATCAAAACTCAGAAGAGAAATTATAACATTTGCTGATAATTATCATTTTGGTTATAAATTTGGTGAAATATCAACACCTATGGAATTACTTTAATGAAGCAGACAAAAGAAAAATCTATCAAGACATCAAGGTTGGCCAAAGTTTTTAAATGGAAAAATAAAATCTGCCAGCAGGTCAAATATCACTTGCAACTCCATGTATTGGATCTCAGTCAAAATAGGCGCATCTTGTATGTACAAGAAGAATAAGAACAGTGTTATACTACTACAGATGCAACAATTTTTCCTTTTACACTTGGGTCACATGCACTACCCACTCTTACCACACATCTAATATCTTCCCAGCAAAATTCAAAGTGGTACTGATAGAAACAAACTGTTACATTAACTATTCTACCTCCAAACAGCCTTACCTGTCCTGAAGAAAGTAGGCTGAAATACTGATACTCAGCATGGAGCCACTGTTCAGATCCTGACAGCACACTCAGTCCAAGCAGTTTGATAATACATCAGGCCAGCAACAGCCTTCTCCCATTCCCAAAAAGATCTATCCCATCACGTGGTTAAAACTTGATATTTTAAAACTTGTTAAACTATTTCTGCCATCTTATGCCCCCGTTTCCCACTAATACATCTTACTTCTCTCAACTAAAAGAGACACACTCTAAAAATAGAAATTCCCTGCAAACTCACTTGATTCAAACATGGAACATTTTGGGTTGGAAGGGGACCTTCAAAGATCATCTAGTCCACACACTGTCACAGGCTAAGGTATCTTTTTTCCAATTAGGTTGCTCAAAGCCCCATCCAACCTGTCCTGGAACACTTCAAGGGTTGAGTTTTCCACAGCTTTCCAGGGCAACCTGTTAAGTTCCTCACCACCTTCATTTCTTCCTTATGCTCAATCTCAATCTTTCTTCTTTTCAGTTTTGAGTTTTGCCATTTTCCAGGAAACACCCTAATTCACCATAAATTAATCATTCTCCAAATACACACTTAGAGATACATGGAAGGAATCCTAAACACTTCAAACTCTTGAACCTAGGAGCTGGTCACAGGACACCTGGCAAAGTGTTGTCGCCAAAACACTCTCTTGTGAAGTGACAACATAAGCTCATAGCATCTTAAATCTTACTGATTTTCAAAACGTATCTCATGAGGTTTGGTTTACCTTTACCCTGAGTGCTAATGTGAGAAACCTGAATTGCATCCTAGGTGTTATGGATGTGATATCCTTCACAAGCTTATTTGACTTTTTCTGGAGTTTATGCATTTCTCCAACACATCAACATGTTGATGCCTGAAGTTTTAGCTTTCATGTTTTTCAGATTCTGTGCCACTTCGGGGCGTAGTTCTGAGCCTCATACTAAGTGTTAGTAAGCTCTCTTCACAGAGTAGGTAGATAAATCTTTCCCCAGATGAAGACCAAGGACAATGAGTATAAGTTTTCAGGCCCAAAAGCATAAACAACGGTGGACTGAAGAGAGAAAACAAGGACAGGACTTCATAATCTGAAGCTGTAATTGGATGGTTAACCCCAATATGCAAATGAACCAAACCTTACACAAGTGTGAGACCTCATGACCAGTCATCCATTTTGGACACCATTTTGGGTCTATTTTGGGTGTAGCCCTGGCCAGGCTCTTATACTGCCCAAGGTGTATTCTTTAAGGTCTTTTAATAAATATCTACTCTTAGCTCTGTCTAGTTTCTGTTCCAGGTCAGCCTTCCCAAGGCATCACTGTCACTGATTACAGTCTCAGCTTTCAATGTCAATTTATTTTGTCCTTAAGTCATGTGTCACTCCTGTTTAGCCAATAGGCATATGTCTTCATCTAACCCACCTTATCAAGACTGGGACAAGAAAATAAGCATAGATGGAAGTACTCATCTGAAAAAATGGTTTTGCTACACTGAAGAATGAAACTAAAAGACCAGGAAGGAAACAAACCCTTATCACCGTTTATGAACACTCACTTCAACTACTGAGCTGAGGCCTCATCAGAGACATGCTCCTTACCTGACCAACTCAACTGAACAAAGGAGTCAGACTCAAAAAATGTATCAAGCAAGTGAAAAGATGTCCCCATTGCAGTAATTCCTAAAAACCAATCTTGTTTCACCTCCAGGCATACAAACAGTCAATCCTGCTTTCAAGTCTTCTCCCTCAGTCCAAACAGGACTGAATTACTGCATTAAAAAGATGAGCTAGATGGGAAATACTATGGGTAGACAACATCAAATTAAATTTCACTACCAGAAGTCATGTTTTTAAATGAAAAATTTCAGTTGTTTGAATTAACAAGGAACTGGTGCATACCGGAGCATTAAGAGCAGGAAACTGATTAAAAGTGAATAGTATAGCCTTAATTATTTCTTGCAATGGCTTGTAAACTTTAGGAGAGGCTAGAACTGGTATAAAAATGATGATCTGCCCTTTAAAAACACATAGTAACAGAAGCATCATTACCAGCTATCAAAAAACATGCTCTGTGTATGAAAACAGCAGCAGACACTTGACTAGCTCAGCAAACTTGTGGTAGCCACACTGACTATACGTCTGAAACAATTCATTTGGAACACAGAAAGTGTTGCCTTGAACATAGCATAGAAAAATAAAAATTTACCTCTGAGCAGTGAAGCAAAACTGAGATTGCCCTCAGCCATAGTGGATCTATTACAAAACAAGAACATAAGTAAATGAGCTGCTTGCTGTGTTTTATATCAGAAAACTTCACGGATCCACACTACCTGAGGGCAGCATACTCAATCCTGAGCAGAAACATCTTCCTTGCAATCTCTTAATTTTGTAGTTCTCAAATAGTAAATGCCCTTTTATTAGGGGCTGCTTAAATGGGAATATGGTTCAGCCTGTAATCCAGCTACAGACTGAAAAATTCAGGAATGGAAGCCACAAGCAAGGGGGAGAAACCTAAGAGACTGTACATTTGTTAAACAAGGTTTACTGTGTGTGCAACTCCAACAGCTGAGGTTACTAGCAGTGAAGATACACAAACATGCAGACAATCCCTGCCCTCCAAGAAGGAAAGCAGAGCAACTACTCAATCCTTGAGATGTACCTTTCAAGGATGCTCCAGGCGCTACACTCACCTTCACACACTGCTTCAGAAAGCCTTTCTATACCACAGGTGTCATTCCTCCCTCCCTGCCACATCCACACAAAGTACTCAGTAGATTCCCTAAGCATCACAAAATAATCTCCTCACCCACCTACCTTAATTCCTACTGTTTCTATCTAAAATGAGCTTTAAGATTTAAATTTCCTCACCTAAAACAAACTGAAGGGGTGTGCTTTCCTTCTGTGTAAGACAAGTCTGCCCTCCCAGCATTGCAACCCTACTTACAGTTAATGTCTGGGCAGGTAAGTTGAAGTAGTGTCAAAATCTATCACTTTCTGTCGCAAATGCACAAAGTAAAATCCACAGCTTTGCAAGGCAGTAGAACAGACAGACACACAATTATTACCTACCAAATTACTCCTATTCCTATTTCCATCTCATAAAAGCCCCAAGGATGCACCTCACAACTTTAAAGTTACTACTTGAAATTAATTTATGTCTGTAGTTTTGTTATATACTATACAGCCTGTCTCACTAAGCAGTATAAAATTTTTCACTACACATCAGGAAGTTCTTCAGCAGATACAGTAATAAACGCAAGCCCCAGAACACTCAAAGCAGTGAATAACTAAATCGAAGTAGCTCATTTTATGTGCAAAAAGAAGCCTTCAGAGATGCATTAGCTTCATTTTCTCAGGACATTCTGACAGATCTGACTCAGCCTCAGTAATCTAGCCTTACTTCATTTTACAACTAGACCAGAGTAGATTGCTGGATGAAGTTGCCCCGTGACCATGCAAGAGTCATCCTACAGCTTCTCCTCTCCAAACGTTTAAGGCTTTCAAGACTTCAGACTGCTGACAGCACAGAGATCTCTCACAGAGGACCATCATAATAACCATGGCATGGCAGCAAGGTGATTTTTTTTTTAAAGAAGTAAAGTGGCAATATTGTGGACTGACCATTCCTCCTCTGAGCTATCAGATTTTGTCCTGTTACCTGAGAATCAGGCCAAGCCTGCCCCTTTCATAATCTGTATGTCTGATTCAATCCAGCTAACTTTAGGAAATTAATCCAGTGCTGCCTAACGACAGAACATGAGTATCACATTCAGATTCCTGTAGGAACATCAAATTACAGGAGAAATTTGCCTTGAATGAAGACTAGTGTAAAATGGGTACACAGCTTCTCTCCTAGCCTTAAGGCAAAGTGAGAAATCCTTTCTATTACTTGATAGAAACTATTTATCCAGAGTACAGCCAGATCCCCTGCACTAAGCATGGTTACATTTCAGGTGTTCATCTCCAACATCACAACACATACAGAACATCCTCAGATGCAGGCAGATTTTGAGAACTGTACAATAACTGTATATGCAATAAGGGAGCACAGTATGAACAGGGTGACATTACAGCGTCACAAAAACAGCCATCACAGTCATTTTACCAACAGTTCCAGAGCACACCTCCAACTTCAAAGGCTCAGACCATCACACCATTCATGTCAAAACCAACTTCTTCACCTTTGCCTTCCTTCATTTATCTTTCATCTTACAATACAGCTGTGGATTCTGTAAGCTGCAATTATTTAGGCTTTTCCAGTTGAAGACCTTCACATAGATGAGATTACAGACCATAACAGTATTACTTTCATATTCACACTTGAATTTGATAGCTCTCCCTTTGCATATAAAGTCAGAAATATTCAACAGTGTTAGTTAAAAACAACAAGCCTTTTACTACCTTTTCTTGGTTTTTCTTTGCAAAAGAGACATTAAATTACTAAATTTTCTGTTTACTTACCTGGAAGTAAGGTAACTACTAAATTACCTTACTTCCAGGTAAGTAAACAGAAAACATGTATTAGGCTCCCTCCCACAAGCAAGAATGAAGCCTCTAACTACAGATACTTTCCCCACCCCCCCTTAAGAAAGAATATAAAGGTACTTTCTGGAAACAATTCTTTTGTATATAGTTACAAACACAGCAAGCAAAATGGAACTCAATAATCCTTCACCTATTTTCTGCCAAGAAGTCAAAGAGACTCAACAAACTGCTTGTGGAGACATAACAATTAAAAGATTAAGAACACATTCTTTTCTGAGGCTATGCAGCATACAACTTTTCTGCCCTTTTTCATCAAACACAGTTTTATTCCAGATGATTAATGGTGATTTTATTCAAAAGTCTATTCCCTGCTATATGTGCCTCCTTATTTCTATGTCAAATTATTACACACTACTAAGCAAGGACACCACATGATGGCATTACTCATTAGGGTGGAACCCAGTGTGGCTTTGCTGCATCACAGAAAGAAACATTTAAAGTTTTAACAAATACTTCAGAGAGTGTTATTAAACTAGGAATCTAGTTTTATTTTAGCGCTCAGAATTGACGAGGTGTACCAAATTGAACACATAAGCACTTCCTTGTGTCTAAATTAGTCACAAGGCTAAAACATGACACAGCGCAACTGCTAACAGCCACCCTTTGAAACACACCCTCCCAAAACCAGGGAATAAATCTCATCAGTCATTTCAGAGTCATGGCTTCCTCTGCTGCTAGCCTAGAGATGACAAATGGTGCAAGCACAAACACATATGTAAGGAAGGGGCTCAAAAATAAAATCTTTCACATAATCTAGTAGGTAGTTACCAAAAATGCTGACCTACAGTAACACAGACCGAACAAGAACTCACAACTCTTTACTACTACTTTCCACTAGACTAACCATCAACAGTTAGACACATGAATTGTACTAATATGCAGATCATCCTCCAGATGAAGAACCGACTACATCTTGGATAGGACTCACCTTCTTCTAATTTAAATTGTTACTCTCATGTAAGAGTTTCTGACACAATCAGTTACGAACTCTAATACTACTAATGCAACATGGCATTTTGAACCAATCTGCTTTCCTTCTAGAAAGGAAGATTTAAGCCTAAATTAGAGCAATGATATTGTGTTCCCCTTTTGATATAATTCTGTGTTTCAAGTACATTGCATGCTTAAGGGATTCTGGAAAGACCTTGCATCTTTCAAAAATTAAAAATATACAAACCAAACCGAGTCTGGGCATACAGGCTGTCCTTTAAAACTTTCCCATCCACAGGAAAGACAGCATTTCTTAACATTTAAGAAAAACACCTTTGTAAGAAACGATTTGGAATAAATGTAATGATGTGAGAGACAGAAATCCCCCATGCTCGAGGAGACTTCAGCACAAGACTACATGAACGGCAAAAGGTCATTAGGGGCACAGAACATGAGCTTATTCAAACCAAGTCAGAGGGTCAAACCATTAAGCAATGCACTTGCATGCCAGAGAGGATTACCTACCTAAGTAGTTAACAAACAACAACTGTGAGCTCAGGCTTGTATCGATCAACTGCACTAATCCCAAGGGTCGACTGCAGAGAGGTATGTGCTGCACGATCAATAGCCTTGCCTTCCCAGTTATCAGCTTATGCAGCGATGAGAAATGAACCTCGAACCTCGGATGTATCCTAGAAGACCTACTTTTTCAAACAAGACAACTATTTATAAATTGTAAACAACCTTTCTTTGCCTTTCCTTCAAAGAACTGTTTTCCCAAACAGCTTCAGAGCTTTCCAATTATGGCTCTAGTAAACCTTCCTTATGATGATATTGATCCGAATTACAGTGATCAATTTTAAATAAATAATCACGCCTTTAGGTAGAGATCCTTGTAAAATGACAGCTGAAACTCTGGAATTCATGACTGAAGAGACTGGGAGTGATTATGCTAGAACCAAACACCAGAGAAAGTGGGACAGAAGTTCTGTGTAATAAGGAAAACTAAACTCCTCACAGACCAGTTTATCAAAATATTCAACCCAGCATCAACTGTAAAATATGGGAACAGACTGCTGTTAAAAACTCATGATACAGAGACTGGATATGGACAACAATTATCAATTAACTACACTGGACAACGAAATTATCAATCCCTAAAGTTTGTGAAAGCAACAGGAAACCACAAGCTTACACAAATTAAAAAGGAGGATGAGCAAGGTGACACTTTCTTGTCATTACAGCACTTCTGCCACCAGCACCAGCCAAAACAGCTCTGGCTGTCACAGTGTGACAGATGAGGCTGGATTGGTCCAGAAACCTGACTCCATTCTGTCAGTTACAGGTTTTTGTCTTGAGGATAACAAAACATCACGTGAATAATGGAGACGGAGCTCTTCCACACGTTTTTGATGATTTTTTTACCATTACAATTTTTCTATCCATCAACAAAAACTATACAGGAAATCTCCCAGCTGACCAGTACTCTTTGAATATTCTGAAAATTTAAGTTCTCTTCACTGACAGAAACTAACACTGATTGATTCACGTATCTTAGATCTGAGAGTTTCTTGGTTTTCCCTTTAAAGTTTCATGTCCCTTTGTTTCAGCTTACACTTGAATAGCACTTTAGTAGCAGCAACTTCTTCCCTGACTCCTTTGTTCCATAGAACACACACAGAAAAAAGCTTAAAAAAAAAAAAAAAGGAGATATTGAAGTGCAGGGCAAGTACAGGTGGTGAGGCAAGGAAAGGACCATCACTTTCAGGTTTTTTTCTGAGACTAAACCCACAAACCAGCAAAAACTGTTTAAAAACTACAAACTTTCTTGTGTCCCTGCCCTTAGAAAGGTTTTTGCCTAAAAGTTTTGAGCCACCCAGGGGCAATGGTAACCTTAAGAACCACTGGCACTTCTGAATTGCAGCTCTGTGCGTACAGGAAACTGAAGTCATTGAGCAGCAATTCTGCCTGGTGCTGTAACCCAACACCACCCCGCACACGCCTCAAAACATTCCACGTGCTGCTGCCACAGGGAACACCTCAGCCCACCCTACTGCCCGCAGCTGCTGCACAGCTATGCAGATTATCCCTGTGGACAGAAGGGAAGGAGGCCAAAACGGATTTTTCCCCTCTTGCCTGAAAAATGCCAGGAAACCAGCAGTTGCAGGAGTGCCTGCAACGGGGCAGAAAGTCCCCATTTTCCAAGGCTGATAAAGGAAGGTGAGGAAGAGGTCTGGCTAACTGGAGCACTTCCTCTTTTTCCTCAACACCCTGGATCTTATCTGGAGGAGAAGTAAGATTCCCCTCACCATGCTCCCACAAAAATCCTTAACAGACTGTGGGATGCAGCAAGCCTTCCATCAGCAGCACAGCCGCTGAAGGTACGTAAAGCACAACCCAGTAGCCCCTCAGTTTGGCAACATTCACTTGCCAAAGTGAGTCATGTAGGAATATCGACCTCGAAGTGCTTAAATCCAACACAAATACATTTTACTGGGTCCGGGCTGACAGCTATATTAGTTCCACAGCCAAGTGCCAGAGTCCACCTGCTTATCTCCTCTCTAATGAAACAACATCAGTATCATAACATTTCTGTATGACTAGGTTTTTTTCACTTGTTTGGAATTTTTAATGGTGTGGGGAATAAAAACAGGTGCTTATTCATTTCTGTGTATTGTTATTTGTTTTACTAATTAAAACCAAAACAAACAAAAAAAAAAGCAAACCTAACCTTCCCTTTAGTAGGATAAATTTTGAGCTATCTAAATACAGGAAGACAGCCCTTGAACTATACTAAATATAAATAAATAAATGCACTGGATGTCTTACTTCTAGTGAGCACTGAGCTAAAGGGAACACAAAGCATTATCAGGAAGTTAGAAACAACTGTAGTATTCTTACACCAATGTATACACCCATGGGATGTTTGCATCTCAAACTCTGAGAAAGATGTAGTCAAAAGCAGAATAGCAAACTGGAAAAGATCCTGAAATAGGTGATAAGCATAAAAAGAGAATTGTAGAGCTACAACCCACGAAATAAAATTACTGGATCATTAGCCTACAAGGAGATGCAGCCAAAGAGTGAATACTCCGTGATTTAGCAGAACTCTAAAGTCACAAGTAGCACAGGGAAGACGAGCACAGTGATTTGCACAGCACAAGAGACAGAAATTAGCAAGTTACTCGACAGGCAGACCCAACACACACCACACCCCCAAAGAAAATCAGATGTTTGTTTTGGTTCTTCACGTATTTAGTTACTACGAGGAGGCACTTCCAAACATCACGGGCACCAACAGCGTACTCGGATTTCAACAGCCACCGGGCAAACTTATTAGGGATTACTCGGCAGAAAGACATTCCCTTGACTCCGGCGGTCCCGGAAGCTGCTGGAAAGCAGGAGCCTGTAGGACTGGAGCGTCACCCCGCCTTGCTGCGCGAGTCCAGTCCAGCACCGAGTGCCGGCACCTCACAGCGGCTCTATCAAGCGGGAGCGGAGGGTCCCCATCTCCGTAGAAGAGAAAGGGGTGCGGTCCGTACCCAACTGCCCCCGTCCGGTACCTACAACCCCTGCGGTCCCCGCCCTTACCTGCGGCACCCCAGCGCCGCTGCCCCACCCAGTACCTGCGTCCCCCCAGTCTAGCGCGGTACCTGCGGCCCGCGGCCCGCGGCCCCCGGCCTCGCTGTCTCGTGGTCAGCGCCCGCCGTCCCTACGGGCCTCGCTCCGCACCGCCGGACCCGGGCGACGCCATCTTGTCTGGGCCCCGCCGGCGGGATGTCGTCATGCGTGACGTCACATGCGTCCGCCGGGCCAATCGGGAGAGGCGGGTGGTGACGTCACCACACAAGGAAAGGGCGGGGCGAAGGTGGAGCCACGCCTTTTCCTGCGGGTGGGGCCAGGGCGTGTCCCTGTGTCGTCCGTGTTTCTGTCCGTCTTCCTGTCGCTGTCGCCTGTCTTCGCCAGCCGCTGACCCTGTCCGTGTCCCATCCCTGCTCCTATTCCATCCCTTTACCAGCCGCTGTCCGTATTGCATCCCTGACCCTGCCCCTGTTCCATCGCTGTCCCGGCCCTTGACCCTGTCTCTGCCCTTGCCCCTGCCCGTGCGTGTTCCATTCCCACCCCTGTCCTCTCCCCGCCCTGCCTCTGTTGTTGCTCCTTCCCCTGTCCCTATCCCTTTACCGGCCCCTGCCCCTGTCCCAGTGCCATCTCTGTCCGTGCCCCGTCTCTGTCACTATCCCTTTACCTGCTCCAGTTCCTGCTTCTGTCCCCGTGCTGCCCGCGGGTCTGTCCCCAGCTCCTGCCCTGCCCGGGAGCTCCTCCAGCGCCTCCTGCCCCTCTCCCAGCTGTGCATCGTGCCGGGTCTTCCCGAGAGGCTGGATGAAGGTGGTGAGGGGGACACAGAGAGGCTGTTTCATCCCACACCCTTCGAACCCTTCGCTCAGCAGCCATGACCAGCTCACCCTCCCGAGGGGCGCAGGAGACATTCCCGCTGCATTTTCAACCTTTCGAGCGGTCCTTGTTCCGAAATGGAGGAGGTTTTTCCAAAATGGGCATGGTAATTGCATATGTGAAGGACGATATGGAGAAGGGAATTAATCATGGTAAATCATGACTGAAAACGGCCAAACTGGAATTACAGCTTGTATCCTCAGAGGAAACTGGAGAGCCTGGGAGATTCTTTTATAGTTTCTTTTTCAGTTTGGCTTCTTACAGCCCCTTGTCTTTGGGGTTGGTTGGATGAAAACACAGAATAAAGGTCTTACAAACAGTGTTAAATCGGGAAAAAGTGTACTGATTCCATGTGACTTGAGGCTCCATCAGATATCAGGTGGTCAGAAACTTTTTCTTAAAGCCTGTGTGTATATCACACATTTTCCTTGTTTCTCTACTCTGCAATACCACCGGCAAGTAGTGATTGCTGGGTTTGGATCACATGAGGCTTTTCCTCTGAAATCATAGAAAAAGACTGCATGAGCCATGTGGACATCAGAAAAAGCATTCATCCTTCTACATGAGTCTCAAAGGGGTGCAATGAAATGCAAATACAGTGCTATCTCTTTAATTCCCCAGCAATAAGTTGTTTCCCAAGTGAAATGTGTGGGAAAATAACTGGATGTAAAATTAGAGAAAACCGAGTAGTTATATTTGCATTCTAACAGAAGGTATAACAGTCAGAAAACAGAAGGTAAAGCACAGTTGTGACTTCCTGGACGGGACGTGGTCAGCATGCCCAACTTCCCATGCACAATCAATGCTAAAGGGGACTGAAGGGAGGGTGGAACGGAGTGGAGACACCAGGGCCAGGCTCTGTTGAAATCCTGGAAACGGGGAACTCAGTGGTGCAGATAAACTGTATAGCAGGTAAAAACCGAGGGGAAAAATGAGATGCCTTGCTGCTGAACCAGCTACTGTGTCATGATCACAAAAGTCCATCTCCATCCCAGAGGCTATCTCAGGTGTGACATAGACATTACCCACCTCCAAGGTACAACTACCCTACACTGAAAATGATGTATGACAAGTGTTACTCGAGCTAACACAAAAATAGTATAAAAGTAAGTTTAAAATGGGGAGAAGATTCCACTGTAACTTCTGGGATCGACTGACTTATCAGGCTGAACCTGTAAGAACTGTACTGTATGCATGGTGATTGTTTATTGCTCTGAATATGTTTTTGCAGCCAGTTACTATCACGAGCAATATTTGCACCTTAACATTGTCACAGTTTTCTATTACATTAATAAATTATCATTATTCTGTAAGCTGTCCTTCAAGGTGTGAGTCCTTCAGGACCACTAACACTGGGTAAAATACTCGACAGTGGAGGCCTGGGAGAGGGTCTCTCTAATACTTTTGGTGTGCACTCCTGGATCTTTCCTGGGATGCCAAGAGACCAGCTGGAGGTGTGGAAATGCTCAAAGGGGTTTTTTTGTGTTTGCATGTGGCCCTGAATAAGTCAGTTGAACCACCTTCTGATCCAGTATTCAGTTGGACATTAGAAAGAATTTCTTCACAGGATGAGTGATCAGACATTGGGAATGAGCTGCTCAGGGAGGTGGAGGAGTCACCGTTCTGGAGATCCTTAGGGAAAGACTGGACATGGTACTCAGTGCCATGGTCTGGTTAACAGGGTGGTGTTCACTCATAGGTTGGACTGGGTGAGCTTAGAGGTCTTTTTCAACTTAATTGGTTCTGTGATTCTGTCCCCATAGTGGGACCCTGACAGACTGGTCGGACACAAGTGTCTCGGCTTTTCTGGGGGGCTGGCACTCTGATCAAACACGAAGGGTTTGGGAAAATCTCCTTTCCTGTGAGGATTTCCCCAACACCCACTTTGCACTGAGCACGTCCCGCCTCTAGGGGTCGCCACACCTTCACCACGCCGGTTCCGCTGCCATGGCAACAGCAGAGGGGGCGCGGCCAGCTTGCTGTCCAGTTGCTAGGCAACGGAGTACCCGAGCGGGGCGGAACTGCCGCCGCCAAGCTGCGACGCTACTGTCGTAAAAAAGAGGAAGAAAAAAAAAGAAAAAAAAAAAAAACACCCTAAACCCCGTGGTGTTGTAAAATGCCGTGAGGCGCGGCCGGCGGGACAGAGCTCGGGCCCGGTCCCGCTCCATATGCCCCGAACCGCCCCGTCCCGCTCCATGTGGGGCCGCTCCTCGTCCACATTATCCTCATCCTTCTACTATGGCTCGGAAAACAGTTAGCAGGAAGCGGAAAGCGGCGGCGGCTACCGCCGCGGGGACCGGGGGACTCCAAGGGGAGCAGGTAAGGGGTGAGGGGGGTTGGGGGAGGAGCGCTTGTTGCCGGTGTTGTGAAGAGGGAGAAGCGCTGGTCCCAGGGCGGGGCGGACGTGCCGGTCCCCGGGAGGAAGGGGGTGACCCTGTCCGGGGGTTGCGGAAGGAAGGTGTCCTGGAGGGTCGGGGATTCTGGGGAGGGGCAGCCGCGGTCCCCGCGGTAGCCAGAGATGAGGAACGCCCGGTCTCGGTGTCACCTGGGGAGGGACAGCCCAGGTCCTGGTGTCACCCAAAGAGAGGCAGCCCCTAAGTCCCAGGGTCACCGGGGAGGAGCCCCCCAGTCCCAGGGTCACCGGGGAGGAGGAGCCCCTGATCCCAGGGTCAGTCCCCCCTTTTTCCCCGCGCCCCGGGGCTCGCGGTGCCCGTTGGGTTCGGCCGTTCGCCGGTCGCTGCCGTGTAGTGATGATGGCTGGATGGCTTTGGCCCAGTCGGAGGAGACCGAGCGTCGCGGTCCGTATCGGGGAGCCACCTGGGTATCACCCCTGCGCTTGCCAAACTGAGGGCGAGGGCTGTCGGCTCTGCCCCTCTCCCGTTCCGAGCGCTCCGCTCCTTCCTGTGAGCATTTGGCGTACCAACGGTGCCGAACCGCCACGGGCTGTCGTTATATCGTCGCCGCGTTACTCCTTTAGCAGATGTTTAATTTCACTCTGCTAAAGGCTCTATCAGCATTCCCAAGTTAATTTCCATGAGCGGTGTTCCATGGGTGGTTTGAAAGGCTTCAGGGTTTTTCCGGAAATGTCGTTGAATTTGAAACGGTGATGTCTTAAAGTTTGTTTTAATTGCCTTATCAAGTGTCCAACTTTGTTATCCACAGTACGCATGGGATCACTCGGTTCACAAAAGGAAAAGGCTCCCTCCGGTGAAAAGGTCTCTGGTGTACTATGTGAAAGGGAGAGAGGTCCGGATGCAGAATGAGTCCAGCTACCACCGCTTGTTGCATGGATATGCAGCCCAGCAACTTCCCAGCCTCCTGAAGGAGAGGGAATTTCACCTCGGAACACTCAATAAAGTGTTTGCCTCCCAGTGGCTAAACCATCGACAAGTTGTGTGCGGGACAAAATGCAATACGGTGAGTGTCATCTCTCACTGTTTTCCCTTCCCTCTCTTAATTTTCTGCTTCCACCCTCAAATGATGCTTATCATAATCAGTGTGTGGATGGCCAGGGAAAACATTAGGAGTTAGGAGTGGAGTTAAAATCACGCCCAATTTACTTTGAGTGAAAACAATGCTTCAGGACAATCTATTCTCATCTGAAAATGTGGCACTCTAAGCCCCAGGGAGCCATCTTCCCAAGCATCTGTGTGATCTGTATAGAGTGATTTACATCTGGTTTTGGGATGAAGAGCAACAGTAGGATTGGATCTTTCCTTTTTTCCTGCAGATGAGAAGCTAATGGACAGATATTAGCATCTCTAATGGTGGCTGTCAGTGCTTGGCCGAGCTTGAGTCTAAGGTTCCTTTTTTCTGTTATGCTCAATCTTATACAGTTTGATTTTACATATAGGCTGTGCTGATGGCTTTTAAAAGTTGTTCTAAAACTGTGGTTAAATTCCAGATATTTGTCAGAGCAGGAGAAATGTTCTGAGCTTAAAAGAAAATTCGGATCTTCAGTGTTATCCTTTGCTTGTTGACTTTATAATTCTTCACTCTAAAACAGTCTCCAGTGTTTGAATAACTTCTCTGGTTTCTATATCTACATGCTTCTACAAAAAATAAAGCTCCTCAGCTTCTTGAAGTGATGCTTTGAAACATTTCAGGGAATATTTAAGTGGTGTCCTGTGGGATTAGTAAATGGAGGAGATCATATTTCTTAGGTAATATTCTCTCCACCAGAGTTAACAGCCCAAGTCTTGGCTGAAGTTGCAGTCTCATGCATGGAGTTGTGATTGAATTTGTGCAAAATCCTAAATTGCAGGTTAATTGGTGCCACAGAAGGGAATCAGGGTTTACAAGGAATGAAGGCATAGATAAAGCAGCTCTTAATTCTCAGAGCTTATCAGTTGCTGCAATTGCTTCTTTGCCTCAACATCTTTCTGTGCCGAAGTCACACTCAGTGGTCTGACCAACAAGGGACAGTGGGCTGGTTTTTTTCCATTTCTAATGATGGGACATTCTGAGATGTTCTGTTATTATTCACAGTTGCACAGGGGGAGGCTTTTATGCAGTAGCTTTTAAGAAGCAGGGCCTAACTGTATAAACAAAGCAACCTTTTAACAGCAATAAGCTCAAAATAGAATCTCTCTGCCTGCTTTCTCCACGTATGTTCATCTCAGCAAGTCAGCAGCCAGCACTGGTTGTGGTTGTAGAGCTGCTTGTGGGAGACAAACTCCTGCTGAAACATAAGCTCCCAAAACTCTTGCGTACTCTAGGCGAGAGGACTGTGTGTTTTATAGAGTTGCAATGATTTTGCTGTGTTCTGTAAATTTTGTAGCTCCAGCACATCTGCAGCAAAAATAAATGGGCAAGTGGGTTGTTAACTCACCTGCAGAAAATTGTTTGGGACCAAACAGTCATGGAGCTGAAGAGAGATTCAGCAGTATTGTTGTTCCCTTTGCACATGCTGCAGCCAAGGGTATTTGTCCACAGCCAGGCTTAATGTTAGAGATGGACCTTCTCTGTCATTGAGCAAAATAGAGTGATTGCAAAAGAAGTCCCTGCAGCATTGTGAAGGATCATGTATGAATTATGAGTGCTGTAATAGCTGTACCTTGTTTGCTTTGTGCTCACATTTGAACAAGTAATGCATTAAACTCTACACTGTAATTATGAGATTTTTCTCTCTCATCTTCCGAGTGAATGAGCTATTCAAGAAAAATGCCTTTGCTGATTCTCATATGCTGAAGTTGTGGCATTCAAGTTGGGAGTAAATTGAAAACACCTTGGCTGACTTCAGGGAAGTTTGCTGCATTGGAGTTACGCTTAATTAAAGTTAATGCAAGAGAAAAATATAAACTATAGCAGTTATTGTAATCAGGGCTTGACTGTGGCTCTGAGTGCTTTTAGCATTTAATTTATCTATTGCCTTTCACTGTGCAGTGCCAGGAGGATTCACTGTTCTTAATGACAAAACAAAAATACGCTCTTTTAATAGAAGAGGAGGTTTGGGTTTAGTCACTTGGCAGTACTAGTTACTATAAAAACACTGAAGATAGTATGGAGCTCTCTGTCAATTACTCTTTTTTGATGAAGATTATAATTTGTTTAATTATGTGGAGTAACTTTTTATCCTTAAAACTAGTCCAGGGTCTGAAATAACTTTTTTCTTCTCCAGTGGATCATGTTGCTCATAGTTGAGCATCTCTAAATCAAGTATTTCAGATATTTGTGTTCTGTAGAGGTACATGCTTTTTCTGGTAGATTTAGAGTTATGGGAACTATTACAAGCATTCAAGCATCTAAAATTTCAAATGAAATCACCCAGACTTTTTGCCTGAGCTTTGCAGAACCAGGATTCCTGTTTGCAAGAATTTCCTTGACCTTGCATGCAAGGGGCTCCTTAATGTTTTTCCAATTAAAAAGAATAAGCAGGGAACTTTCAAGGGGTGCCATCATTTAGGGTGTGTTCTGATAGGTATCTAAATTACCAAAGATTGATGCTGTGAAGATATAGAGAAGAAACTGTCTGTCTCAAAAGAAAATATAGTCTGTAATCTGCAGTCTTCTGTTCAGGCTTTAGAGAGAAACTCATGAGACTTAGGTAGGAGACAGGCTTATGGCAGACAAAAACACAGAACACAAAGCTCTCGTGTTTCAGGGGTTTTTTTCCTCTTTACTATTTCAGGAAATTATGAAGAATAAAGTAGCATCTAAAGTTTAATAATTTTTCAGCTTCCTTTTTCTTTGTTAGTTATGTGTATGTGTTCAGGATATAATCCTTTTGCTAACTGCAAAGTTAAAGATGAAAAACTATAAGATCCATAAATAATTCCCTAAATGCAAGAAGCTAATTAGTTTCCAGCTGCTTGAGAATATATTTGCTTGAAATCTAGTTCTGTTGTTTGGGTTTTTTTTCTTTTTCCAGGCAGACCTGATAGATGTATTTGTGTTTAAAAACTTCCTTTCTGAATATTCTCTCCAGATTTCTCAGGAAGCTTTTCCAAGGCATGCATGGGTTGGTTTCTGAATGCTGGCTGAAACCTTTTCTCTCTTCAGCAAATTGCTGTGTTGACTTGGCTGCCCTACTGTAAATCACCAGCTCTCATTTCCTGTTAGAGACTTTAAACTTGTTTCAAGAGATCATGTGTCTGTTCTGTGCATCTCATACAATTACTGTCTTGTAGTCCTTGGATTATGGTGAGCGTACAATGGGAAGTTCCTCTTCTGTCTGTGAATGTGAACTGGCTATGGGGAAAATTATTTCCCCTTGCTTTGCAAGTTAATGTGTCTTCTGGCTCTGCATATGCGAGGAAGTGCTGAGATGACAGCTCATTTCTGATCACACTTAGGGAATGAGAAGTCTCCTCCGGTTTGTAGCTGTACTCAATGTCCAGCAAACAGTGACCAAAAATTGGTGTAAATGAACTTTTGATGCCTGTAGTTGATATCTTCATTACATGTCTTTCACTGGCTTGTGACCAAATAAAAGCCAGGTGTTGGTTGCTTCTCTCGAGTATTTGCTGTTCTGTCAACTGCATGTGATTCTCATGTCTGTCTGGTATTTCTGTGCCAGGTATGGTGTGAGTCGTAGGGATGCCCTTTAGCAGACATCTGTCACTTCTCCATCCTTTGCCATATAGCAGCACGTGTTAACTGTGTCCCATCCCCCTGAAATTAAACAGGGAGGGCAAAATGCAAATAAAAAATGATAAATGTGATTTTGGCACTGCACAAATGCAGTAACATCAAAGGAGTTTGTTTCCTTGTTAGAACACAGTTGTCTGGCAGAGTGCATGGTAGCTGAATCTGCTGTGTTTCTCACAGATGAAGTGTGGTCCTTGCACTTCTGGCAGAGGGCTGAAGTAATCCAGATTTGGTAAATCCTGGATATTAAGTTTTTTGGCATACTAAAGACTGACATGCATATATTTTACTGGAAGGAAGAACGGAATTTTGTGCAAAGCTTAAAATCAAGAGACAAATTCACACAGTTCAGTGTTTGGAGGCTGGTGAGGTCCAGTGAAAACATTGTGGGCTTGGTTTTAGTTTTTATATAATGGGTAGCTGGGAAAAAGTTCTTATTTCTGTTTGATTTAACAGAGAAAATTACTGTATGGTTCAGTTATCAGGACTTTGTCAAGACTCTTAATGTCTACAGTGCTGCGAAGTGGTATTGAAATTTTCTGCGCTCTTAGCTGGATGCTTCCCTTTTTTCTTAATATTTCTCCCTTTTTGGCTTTAAAAATATCCATCGACAGTGGCTTATCTTGGCTTCTGTGTGCTGGATTTATAGGGATGATTTCTGCCAGAGGTACAGCTTTCAAGTGTGAGCATTTGCTTCCTGTAATGTCCCAGGGGATGTAAGAATTTCTGTGTGCAGGCAGTGGTTGCTTATTTTACTCAAGGGAGGTGAAGGTTGTTTTTAAACTACTCAGTGGCCAAGTTCCTTACCAAGCAAGCAGAGAAGTTACTGCTGTCATCTTTACAGCCAAAACAATATAACCAGTCCCTTTTATGTGGAAAGTTTAAGTTCTTTATCATTTTAGTCTGATTAGTTTAGAGTTTAGGTAAAGGCATTTTTCATTAGAGTAAGTTTTTATTAACTACCACAAGTGTATGACGAGGGTGTGAGACTAGAGAATGCAAAGGGATTTTAATTTTAGTCCTCATACCAGTTCACCTGCACTTCCAAGTGTGAATCTGTTACAGCTGAAACACAATGCTTCTGAGTCCATGAACATCCGTATGTGTGGATGTGTTTTACTAATTAGTACTCCTGGTGTCAATATTAGGACCTGCAGCTGATACCTGCAAGGTTTAATCCTAACTACTAAACTGTTAATTTTGTTAAGGATTTGGTGTTTTTTCAGTTATTGGATGGAGGATAGGGGAGGGAATTGGGCATTTCTGCCCTAGGAAATACTAGGGGTGAAGGCAGATGTGCACTCAAATGGCAAGGACAAGGGAGGATGAGAGTAGAGGAAATTACTGATCCTGATCCTTCAGTGCGGCTGTTAATTTTCAGGTGGTTAGGGCAGAGGGATTGCCGTGTGCATTGTGTTTTTACCAGCTGTCTCTGGCAATAAAGGCTTTCTAAGGCTTGGGAAGAGTGAGGAGTGCCTGCTCCTACCCAGCTACACCTCAGCTGTTGCCATACAGCACATGTGCGTGCAAAATAAAGTAAACATGAAAATGCAGTCTCTGTAGGAGTAATCTGTTTGTGCAAGGCTGCTGCCTACAATCAGTTGCAGGGTAAAGCTGATGCATAATTCTAGACACAACACACAAATAGCAAGTGGATTTCATCTTTCCCTGTGGAATGTATGTAACATACATACTTTATCAGTTTTGATAGGATGTTAATATTCTGCCAGTTCAGTACATCAAGTAATAGATATGCTGCTAAATTATCTTAATGTTATTTTTCCTATGCTTTTATTAAAGAACAGATCTACACTCTGTAAGAGTTCACCAAAAGCAGCTTCTATGTATAACTTCTCTATAAGAACCCCTAGATTTCTCTTTCTGGTCTTCTAGAAATGTCTGACAAAGGATTCAGAACAATTTCCTTGAGGTGTGTATTTTTTAAATTGTATTGAGGGTTTTTGATGTTACTGTTAATATCTTTGGTTCACTTCCAGAGGTTTTGAGACAATATTCTTGGTTATAGAAGGAACAGACTAAAGATGATGTAGAATTTAATTATAATCCTGTGCTGTAAATTTTGGATTTGAAGCTGACTTGGCACTTTCCTGAGTGCCAAGTCAGCTTCAGATCCTCCGTTTCCTTGCTTCACTCATGTTCCCTCACAGGAACTCCTCGGTTCAACTTATTTGACTGTCAGTGCAGCTCCCCTCTGAGCACCATCTGTGAAACGACCCAGCCCATGCGCCTTCCAAATGAAAGGGCACTTTGGGAGGCAATGTAAACATTTGTTCTGGTTTAAACTGTAACCTTGTGGTTGTATATGTCTATATACATATACATATACATAAAGCTGGGCATAATGTTTGTTTGAAGAGTTGTAAGGCTTTATAATAGAGTTTTCTGGCAAGGTGTCAGTGATATATTGCTCTAATTTCTTGACTTTTTGAGGGACGAGTGTATATAGCTAAATACAATATCTTTCAGATGTTTGCACTGGCAGTAATATATTTAGTTACTATTCTGTTTGTCACCAGAAAATAAATTCCAGTTGCATAAACTGTCAGTCTGCCAAAGCCAAAACTTTATGGTAAGTTTGTTATCTGGGAGGTGGGAGAATTATGCTAGGTCCCATGGGGCATAGTGGCTCTTTTGAGGTGGGTTTTTTCTCACTGTGGTAGGTAGAAATTGAAAAACAATATTGTTTTGTCATACTGAACAGGGAAAAGAGTTTTATATTCAAGAGTGCTTTTTCAAGTGGAAAACCTCCCAGGACAGATTTCTCTCCTTTCCCTTCCATTACTGTGAAAATAAAATGGGATGACTGAAATAAACCCACTGTAATTGTTACTTAACCTGTTTTAAGAAGGAATTTATGCATTTTTCAGCAATCCTTGAGGCATTTGTGGATTTCAGCTCAAAAAGAATGTCAGTTCAAAATAGGGAGGATATTTGGCCATCTTGTTTTTATGTTTGATGATGACATACATATCTGGTGTTTGTGGGGTTTTTTTCTCCAGTTATTTGTAGTAGATGTCCAGACTGGTCAAATTACCAAGATTCCTATCCTGAAGGATCGTGAACCTGGCATGGTGAACCAGCAGGGATGTGGCATTCATGCCATTGAGATCAACCCCTCGAGGACCCTCCTGGCCACAGGTGGAGACAACCCCAACAGTCTTGCAATTTATCGTCTGCCTACACTTGATCCTGTCTGTGTGGGAGATGTAAGTAGGAGTATCTGGGGAAAGTTTATTCTATCACTTAAAAAGTTACTACTTTAAAGTGTGTTTGATCAGAGCAAGGTTAATATGTAGGAGTCTTGTAAGAAAGCAAAGTTCTAAAAGCCTGAAAACATTTCTGATTGAGTTGTCATTTCTGTTGTGGTATCTTAAATATAATTCAGTACTCACACATGTGATTGGATTTTCAGGGCTTTGAGTCAAGATTTCTTCCTCGTCTTAATTCAGGTCTACTTTAGCTTACTTTTCAGCACCAAGAGTATAACAAAATCCTAAGTATTAAAGTCTAATTGTGGTGATGACCTCTGAAACTATTTATAGTGAAAAAGCTCTTTTGGGAAATTAAAACAATGTTGCAAGTTGTTAAAATTTTCCCCTTATCCCAATGCAGCTTATGGATGTGTTATTCCAGAGATGGAACTTGGCTTTGAAGTTTAGTTCTAACCCAGTGGCTTGCGGAAGTTTGATAAACTCTGGTAATGGTTTTCTGAAAAGTCCTGAGGCTGCTTTAAAAACAGACAGTCTTTAAAAAAACAAGCTGGAGCAATAGTGGTGTCCTGTGAGTGCTTCTCTCTCATTTCTCCTTCTTATTCAGGACTTCATGTAGATGTTAACTGTAACCACAGAGGTCAATCACAGTTTTGCAGCAGCAGAAAACCAGCTGCAGCAAGACTTCACTGAAGAGTTGCATGGTTTACTCTTCATTTGTGTGACTTCTTAGCTTTTTGAACAAAACCAGAGTCTTACGGTCTTGTTTTCCCCCCATAGGTTTCTCACGTGCCAAAGAAAAAGGTCTTGGAAATTAATCTGTAGGTCATGTATTGTAAACATAAGATTTTGGTTACTTTTTATAGTAGCATATGTGTTTGAAGGAAAAAACCGTAACAGGTAGATGCTTTACAAAAAAACGCTGCTTTCAGAATGGAAAACATAAGAATTCTGGAAAATTGTAGAATTGACATTAATTTTTCCTTGGTCAGAGGTCTGTTTATCCAACACCTCATTGCTCTTTATTAATTACACACTTCAAAACCAGAAAAGTTAAAGTTATTACAAGGTACTTAAACTGTTCCAGCTTGATACTGGAATCTTATCTGTATGTTTTTAATGTAGGTCTGTCCTTCTGAGCCTGTACTAAAAATCGAAGTGAAGAATACTTGTCTGCTTTGAGACTGCTCTTGAGTATAATGGCACAGAAAAATCTGTCTTTCTTCTTTTAGGATGGACACAAGGACTGGATATTTTCAATTGCGTGGATCAGTGATACTATGGCTGTTTCTGGTAAAGTCGTATTTTCTCTCTTGAGTTTTTTTTTGTTTGCTTGTTTTTTAAGCTTTCCTTCTCTTTGAATGTTATAGTATGTACAGCATTTGATAAGTGTTAGGAAAGTACCTCTGTCACAGCGTTTGAAACCACTTGGAACTATGTAGGCTATTTAAACTCTTCTTGGACTTAGTACAGTGCTTCATTTTATTTTGTTGTTGGGTCTTAGTCCAGATCTGATTTTCCTAATGTCAGAATATTACTGTGTTTCTAGTAAGGGAATGTTTAAACACAATGAGTTATTGGAAAGGATTCCACGTAAGAGGAATAATTTCAAGAGGGGTGTTGGTTATTGATTAATAACCCTGAAATACTTGAAATCAATATTGGTTTCCTGCAGTTATGTGAAAGTGTGATTAATGAGAACTCAGATTATTTCATCAAGCTCTCAGTACAGTTTTTTGGGTGCATGTATGTATGCACTTACACTATGGCAGTTAATACAAAAGGCTGTAGTAGAGAAACTCTGTTAATGACTTTTTTGTAACTAGTTGGATAATCAGTGTAACTTCAAAAAGAATTACTTAGGTAAAGGCAAAAATAGTAATATGTTGTTGCATTAATTTAGCAGTTTACTGCCTTTCTTTGCTGACACGGTATACTATTCTGTACTTAGAGTTGTCAAACTGCAGGTGACAGAAAATCATAGAAATCATACATTTGAATTGTTGGTTTAGTTTAGTAGGATTTCTTTTTCCAAACCCAAAAAACTAATCCTGGAGTTTTATTTCTGAATTTATTGTAAAACTTGATCCTTGCAAGTCTCTACCCCAGATATGTAAGAAACTCCCCCCCATTCTAACTAGTAAGCTTGAAGAGAACAGCACCGATGATTACGGATGTCCAGGGGAAAGATAAGGACCTGATAGAATGCACAGCATGTGAGACTGAACTGTGTTGACTCAATATTTTCTAAAGGTCAGGGTGGATGTGTGGGTAGAAGTGTTCTCTACTGCCATATTCTCTACTGTGGTGCTTATAGCAGGCAGGATGTAAGTTCCAGTCTCCACACCTCTGACCAGGGAAAGCAGTTAGCAAGAAAGGTTGCTAAACTGAATTCTTTAAAACTCACTGATGATCCTAATTAAGAGGGAAAAAAGACAACTAACTCCTGACATGGTTTTAATTTCACAGATTTCAATTACATCTGTATCTGGAAGTGTCAAGCAGAAATACTTGAACTCCAGACACTGAGGTTACAGCAAGTATTTTTATGGCAAAAGTTCCAAATGAGATGAATAATTCCCAGGATGGCAAGAGCTTAGGGTAGCAAATGATACTCTGCTTGGCTTCAGGGCTAACCAGCTGAGCCACATACATGCACTTTTCCCCTGCCTGGGCTATTAAAAGGGACAGCTTACTCCATAAGTATCTCAAAATGTTTAGAAATTTTACTGCTGAGTATTCAGCCTCTGTAACAAACAAGATTAGGCGCAATTAAAACCACTGGCATGTAATGGAGTGGCAGGATGTTGTGCTGCTGGATGCAAGTGCCATTAGGATGCTACTTTTTGTATTTTTCTCTAGTAGTTGATAGTGGCAAATGCCTAAAATCCATCTGTGAGTGGGCAAAGCCACCTCTGCTATGCTAGACCACTCCTATTGCAACAAGATGTTTTGTTTTACTGTCTTTGCAGCATCTTCCCTATGAGACAGCAAAGTAGATAAATTTAATAACCTTATCTATATATATAATTTTTTCTGGCATCTTCATTATGAATTTATTTTGACAGAATTTTTCACTTTATATAGAGAAGAAATTGGAAGTACCTGTCAAATCTGTCAGAGCTGATTTAGATGGAAATGAATTGCCTGAACACCAAAAGAGATGTGTATAAGGTCTTTGATTAAACCCGTGATCAGTGAACCAGAGGCATTCAGCTTTCTTCATCTGGGGTTCTTAACATTAGTGATTCGTATTTTGGATTAATGTCTTCAAATTCAGTAGAAAAATAAAACAAGTTCTTCTTTGTTTAACCTAAGTTACATTCTTTAAGGAGGAAGTGTCATAGGTTTTAGCAAAATAATTTTTCTGATAGATTTCATCCAAAGTGGTAGGATTGTGATTTGAAATAGATGTTTCTGTTCAGCTCACAAATGACTCTGTGTGTGTACTCAGCCATAAGCATATAGATATCAAATAATTCCAAATTGGCATAAACCCAGTTGAGGTTTTTGTGGAGAATTTTTGCATTGGTTTAACAGACTGTTTTACCAAGGCTGAGAGTGACAGGCTTAGGCTGAACCTATACTGTTCAGTTGCTTCTGAGTTCATTCTGCATATGAGATGACGATAATTGTTGCACAGGGTTGTGGGTTTTGATGCATCCTAATCAGTTTGAAAACATATGAGATGGTCTAGCTGCTTGGAAACTGCATGGACAGTTGACAGCAAGTTCATAATATTCTGAACTTTACAGCTTAGTAAAATCATCCTTTTGTTAATAATAATATGTGGGCACTAACAGCGTGTTCTGTTAAACTAAGAGTTTCATTTTTTTTCAAATTAATTAATGTGGTTTTTTTTTTTTGAAAAGAGCAGTTCTGTGTATGTGGAATGGCCTGTTCATGTATGGACTATTTGATCAGGTTCCCGGGATGGTTCGATGGGTCTCTGGGAAGTCACAGAGGATGTGTTATGCAAAAGTGATGCCAGGCATAATCTCTCTCAAGTTCCTGTCTACGCCCACATAACACACAGTGCTCTGAAGGATATCCCCAAGGAGAACACCAATCCTGACAATTGCAAAGTCCGAGCACTGGCTTTCAACAATAAGAACAAGGTCAGTAAGATAAGCAAGACAGTTAAGAAGTCCTAAACCTGTCCTTGTGTATTAGAAAAACTAAAAAGTAATCTAAGTAGAATATACCAGAGAAGCAAGCTGTTATATTTTTCTCTGATTCTTTTGCACCTTGTCTGGTGAGGTGGTGGTTTTAATCTGCTATGTCTGCTTCTCCCCTAAGTGAATGGAGGAGTCCAGAAGGAAAAAATAAACCCAGACATTTTAGAAGGCACAGTTTTTCCGTGGGTTTGATTTTAGATTTGCATCCTAAGCAGGGGAGTAAAGAAATATTTACAAGAAGCAGATAAAGCACCAAAACATCTCTTGAAGCTTGAATGCCATTGTTGAGTGCTCTTTCCACTTTCCTTTGCCCTCTGTGAAGACCTGCTAACATTTAAAAGTTCCTGTTTTGATGGCTGAATCCTTTCTGGATTACTCTGCAAATGAGGCAACTGACTCACAGGGCAGGCACTAGCCTTGCTTTGGGGATATTTTGTTAGTATTTGACAAACAGTAAATGTCAATCTCCTCCATCCTGATCTCCTGTTATTACTAGTGGGTGTAGCAATTCATCCTTCATACTTTTTCCCCCTTGCCCTCAAAGAACAGAAAAGGTCTGAAGCGAAGTTGAGTGTGCTGTCAGAAGCACAGTGCACCTGTAGGCTTTATTTTTCACAGTAGCTGTTAGTTACACCTCTGTGATGGAAGCTTCATGTAACTTTTTCAGTAGAGTAGTGCCTGAAACTTGCTTCAGGATAAAAATCAGTGTGGGACCTGCTGAAGAGAATTGTCAACTCTATATTGTACTGTCTCATAATGCATTATTTGATTGCCTAGCAAGATTTATGGTTTTGGAAGTTATTGTTATTTATTGACTCTTTTGTTAATTTAGATTCTACTTGACTCCTGAAGTACTGTATGGCATTCTAGGAAGATCAGTATAAAATGAAAGTTATCTTGATAGAGCCTTTACATGACTATGGATGAGTTCAATCCAGACTATGCAGCCTGCCTAGAATAGAGTGTGAGTTTGTAAGGATATCTATAATACGGTAACTAACTCTCCTCTTATTATTTTCCTTCTAATAGGAGCTGGGAGCTGTGTCCCTGGATGGGTATTTTCATCTTTGGAAAGCAGAGCACATGTTATCAAAGGTGCTTTTCTGTTTGTAGGAGTTAAACTTCAAAAACTGCAAGCAGTTAAGGCTGTTCACTATTCTTCATTTCCTTCAAATATTTTAAAAACAGCGGCGTTTCTAAAACAGAAGTTCGATGTTAAGTGAAATGCCCTAAAATTTGGAGCTTGAAGAGGAGAGAGGCTCTGCACTCCCCTTAATTTAGAGGGCAGGAAGTATTCTTAACTTTCTGCTGGTTTTAGGTTAGCTGAAGTGAACCATTGCATGGAGTATTGTGGGTACTTTATCAGTAGAATTCATAAAGGAAGTTGCACTTATTTAATTGTAGTGGCAAATCACACCCAGACTTACCTATGCTAGTGAATGTGATAGGCTTTTTCAGCTGAGAGCTGGTATTGTTGTGCACCTGCTAAAGAAATAGCAGCGGGTTAGAAAAATGTCCATTTTCCTTGGCTTTGGCCTTTATTGTCTCAATTAGTTTCAGATAAGGCACCCCATTGCTTTCAGGTTTTTTCCTTCTGGGTCTTATTTTTCACCTGCCTTTTGTGTTTTATTTTCCTGCAATTTCCTAGAACACAGCTTACAAAATTGTTCTGTTAACACCTTAGTCTTTTCTTTTAACAGATTGATTTTTATTTTTTCTGTTTACAGTTACTTTCCACAAAGTTGCCATACTGCAGGGAGAATGTGTGTTTGGCTTATGGTCAGGAGTGGTCAGTGTATGCAGTAGGATCACAGGCACATGTTTCCTTTCTGGATCCGAGGCAGCCTTCTCACAATGTTAAATCCGTCTGTTCCAAAGAACGAGGCAGTGGTAAGAAACCTGTCAAAGGTGCTTCAAATGGTTTTCTTGCAGAAGTAGCTATTAAAACTACTAGCTTGTAGTAAATCAAGCTTCTAATGAACGGGAAAGGCTTTTCTAATGATCAGCTAAATAATTAACAGTACATGTATAGGTTTGGTTTTGTGCCAGGTACCTGGGAACAACCAACAAACCAAATATGACTGGCTCTGAAATCTAATGAAGGGCAACATCATTGCCTTTAGAAGCAACTCAATTGTAAACAATCAAAATATTACTGAACTTTCAAAAGTATGCATTTTACTGCTGTGTATTTTTTTACTGGGTCTTAGGTATTTTTTTATCATCTCAAAGCAAATGTAGTCTTTTTACCACTTTTCATACTGTTCTTGCATTCTTCTCTATGAATCAGAAAAGAGGTATGTTGTCTGCTCTGTGCTACCTTATTGGGAGTCTGTGGTGTGAGGGAAAGCTTACTTTGTCATTTTGAAGCCATGACTGAGACTTGTGAATTTCTATGTGTTTTGAGTGCTATTTCCTTTTCTCATGTGGATGCAGGATGTCCAGTTGAACCTTATACCAGGGCCAGGCCAGAGGGCTTGCAGAGTGCATGGTTCCATGAAGTTCACTCCATATCCTTTACTATCAGGCATGAAAAGGCACATCAATGCCATATTAATCCCAGACCAGTAAGCTGCAGTCCTTACTTAGCTTGTCTCTGAGCTTCCACCTCTTCGTCAGGCAGGTTATCAGAGGAGAACATATGTCGGCAAAGATTCGGAAACTTATTTATGCAGTTACTGAGCAGGGGTGTCTAGATCAGTGTCAGGGTCTGCTGCTTTCAGATATGGGAGAAATATCTATAATGTCAGGAGAAGTTGCCTGATTGTCTTACCAGCAAGACCACTTGTCCTCACTTGCTGTCAGTGAGAATTCTGTCCAGGTCCTGACCCAGACACTGCAGGGTGGTGCCCAGTGGTGGCTGGTGGCTGAAACCTTCTGCCTCAAGTATGTGATCTTCCATATTGGGGGATAGTGTGTGTACGGAATGCCTTGAGGGGTTTCTCCAATTCATGTCTTGAGAAAGCCTTTGTTCAGGGCTATTTTCTCTCCTGCAGAGTAGGTGCATCTTTTTATTTGGTGTGGTGGTGTAGACATGTAAATAACAGTAATTCCCAAGATACTGAGTGTTTCCAGTTTCCACTTTCTGTTGGTCTCCCTGGGACTTGGAGTGGTGTAGCACCTCTAGAAAACAGGGTCTTTATTGATCTGTGGACTAAAATCTGATTTCAAGTGCTTTGCAGTGGTACCTGAATGTGCTTTAAGTTTCCAAGTGCACTTGCTGAATGTGGTAAGTCCACGTTAACTTGAATTCACTTGTGTTGTATACAAAAGCTGGTCAGAGAAAGGTGGTGGGCTCAGTAAGGCTAGAGCTGCGGCTGGCTTTCCTGTACTGTAACCCTGTTTACACAGAAGGCAGTGAATACTTTTTAGTATATCTTGTAAGTGTTGCTTTTCTTAGCAGCTGTACAGGGAAATGCACTCCTTGGACAGTAGTTCTTGATCCACAAAAGCAACTGCTCTCTGCTGACTGGCCTGCAGAGCCATGCTGTGTAACCTTCTCTTCATGTCTTGACGGTAGCAGACAGAGCTTGTATAGACTCCGACCTTGTGTAAGACATGCCACTGCATCTTCATTTCCTTCTGGGATCTGTGGACCTTTCCTACAGCATGGGAGTGAGGCTCAATATACTTACCTAAATAATCTAGGTCCACAGGTGGTAGAGGACTGGGAGTATAGAACTTACTGTGATTGGTTCTAGACATAGGCTGTACTTTCATCTTGACAGGAATGATTAATCTGAAATACTTCAGCCTCTTAGGAGACAATTTGAAATGCTGTTTTTTTCAAATCCTATTCTAAATATCTTTCTTAGTAGTGTGTACATCATGGATTTCTTCTGTTAATTTCTTTGGTTAGAGAAAGATCCACAGTTGTTCTGCATTTTTTAGCTTTTTAATACCTTTAATTGAAAAGTATAAGCCATCTGCCTTGATACTCCATCACCTGTTTGTATGAAGTAAGTGTTCTCCTGGGTGGCTTGTCAAGAGCACTTCTGGAGCAAAAATAAGAGGAGATCCACTCTTGTGTCTTTCTCCTCTTATCCAAGTGACTATTCTTGCTGACTGCAGAGGGCTTAAAGCTTTCTGTGTGTCTTTGTCAGAGCCATATCCGTGTGATAGAGGTGGGGGGAAGGTCTTCTGCTGTCTTAAGTGCATTTGTAGCTCTCTGAATTAAAGCAGAGACTTCATATGAATCTCATAATCTACTTCAGTAGAAAGATTTACACAGTGGTTTCCCGCTCATTAAGCCTGCAGCCAAGACTTCACCCCGTATCTGGAGCAGGACAATGGCCTTGCCTTGTTCTAAGTGTGTGTCACAAAGGCTGTGGATGTCACATCCAGTGGTGGAGACAGAAGGATGAGGACATGTTTCTTGTTAGGATTTTATACAGAGGGGAAGGGGAAACTCCCTGCTTGCATCCACAGCTCCTGGTTGTCTGCTGTCATGTGCGCTGCTGGGAATATTCCAGGATGATACAAGTTCTGTGACATTCAGCCCTGCTTGGTATGGTGACAACACCTGGCACGGGAATGTAGCTGGCGTGACTCACTTATTTCCTCCCCTGTTTGAATACTTGTTTAGGCTGTGATTCAGTGGTACTTTAAAGAGGGCTTAAAAAGCCCTAGGGTTTATAACCTGGCATTGTGTAACGTAGGAAGGATAAGTGTAGATGTGGTGGAGTTTAACCTACGTGGAAGTGTTGTTTGGAGTAAAGTAGTTACACAGAACAGAATTTGCACAATAAATATGGAGATGAGATGACAGGATGTTTTGCAGATTGCAAATTCTTACAAACAGAATCTCCTCAAGCCTAGTTCCAAGAAATTCTTTATCAGCTGAGACTTCAAATTTAGATTTTGTGAAAACAAAATGTGCTCTTTTGTTCAGTGCTATGGGATAACTGAATTGTGCTGACATGTTTCATTTGAACTGTGCCTTCCCATATATTGGTGGAATGTGGTGTCGTTTAGATGGCACGAGTTCTATTTGGTGTCCTTTCTTGGCTAAAGCACTAAAAATCCAGCTACTAAAAATAAGATGTGCTTGTTTGAGAATAATTGAGTGGAGACAGATCAGGCTCATTAGTAGTTCTGAAGCTATCTTAACAGCAAAGAGTCTAGTGGTTATTATGGTTACACTTGCTTGCAGCTAGCCTGGTATCAGCACAATGCACTTGTGGCAGTGGGACTTACTTTTCTCAGATGGTCATTTACTGCAGGTTGGCAGGTAGTTAGAGAAGGTGTGAGCTCATGGAGGAAAACAGTTGGGATGTTCTTCACTCTGCTGCCATGTACTTGCTCTTGGTGTGTTCACTTTTAAAGGCTTATGTGGACAGAGCAAAGGTACTCTGGACCCTAATTGGCTTATATGACAGACCTGAGGGCTGGTGAGCATGAGCTTCTTACTATGCAGCATTGGTGTAGCTGCTGGTTTCAAGGGGTAAGGTAGTCATGGATGCAATCAAAGCTGCTGTTTCAATAGCATCAGTGGGATTTGTCTGCACTGCTCTGTAGGGGTGGGAAAACTTCTGTGTTGTGGAGAATACTAGTAGGTAATACTAGACATGAAGCAACAGCACTGCAGAGCCAAAGCATCCCTCTTCCTTACTGCACTGTCCGTCCCTTCTCTGTTTGACAGGCATCCGCTCAGTGAGCTTCTACGAGCACATCATCACTGTGGGGACAGGACAAGGGTCCTTGTTATTTTATGATATCAGAGCCCAGAGGTTCCTGGAAGAAAAACTCCCCCGTGCCTGCTGTGGACAGAAGCAGAAATTAGGAGGAAGTGAAATTTTGAAGTTGACAACTGGGAAAGGCTGGCTGGTAAGTAGTTTGTAGCTGTGATAGAGGTGGGGGGAAGGAGACCTATTATACAGGAGTGGCGCAGAGCTTGAGCCAATTCTTTTTGGACCTGTTGTGTGAAATGTGTCTCAGTCAAACAGTATTCATGTAACCAATAATTAACAATGAAGAGCAAGAAGTGCTGCAGAATTGCTTTCTACAAAAGCTTTATGAAAGGGTACTGAAGGGTATTTGCTTGAGTGTAAGGTGTAGTGATTACAGTTCTTACACACTAATTCATAAATAAATTTTATATGTAATCAAATTCCTAGTTTTCTGAACTTCAAACAGAAAATAAACTTTCTTTAAAGCCAATCCAGTGTGGTACTCGAAGCGAGAGAGTTTTAATTTAATTGTGTGCAGTTTTAGAAACTGTGGCTTCCTGAGGTAATGCTATGGCAAGCACTTGAGTTTGGTTTCCTGTATGTTACCATAAAGCAGTTAATGGTTTTGTTTAACTTAGCTCCATTACTTTTTGTATCGGTGCAACATCCCCTCACCTCCCCGTTCCAATGCTTGACCTGAATGTTGTCAGAAAAAGCTTCAGGACAACTTAGGTACCTTTTAGTTGACCTGTATAACGCTTCAGGATTGTTAAGAAAAAATACCCCTTTTTAGGCTCTGGAAGCCACCTTCTGCTTTTGTAAAACAGGGTTTTGGGTTTGTTTGGCAACAATAACAATATAAACTTCCTTTTAACAGAACCATGATGAAACCTGGAGGAATTATTTTTCTGACATAAATTACTTCCCAAATGCTGTTTACACCCACTGCTACGACTCGTCTGGAACGAAACTCTTTGTGGCAGGAGGCCCTCTTCCATCAGGACTTCATGGGAATTATGCTGGCCTCTGGAGCTAATGATAACTCTTCATTCTGATGCTGATCTTTACACAGATTTCCACTTTTCCTTTTTTTAACAACAAAATTGTGTGATGCCATTAATTCCTGATTTAACACAAGTTATTTTTGGCAGAGGTTTCTGTTGGTCTCCAACAGTTTTGTACATCTTTTTGAACTAGTTTTTTGCTTTAACCTCCTAGATTCTTTACATGGAGGGGTTTTTAAGTCCTTTTTTATTGTATTTACTCCAAATGACTCTTCCCCCCATTTAGGCTGTCTTGGCCATGTGTCCCCTCCTCTACTTTGCTGTGAGGTAGGATTTCTTTCTTATAGAGTGGTTGCTCCTGAGCTTTCTGTGAAAGTCTTGGGGCTGCATGTGTGCAGGTACTTCGTGTCAGTTACATTACCTGGGAGTGAGGACTACTTGTAATTAAAAATTATTAAAAATATTTATAAGAGATAAGCTACTACTTTATCTGCAGAACCTGGCCCTGGTCTGGGTTGATAGTATTTTTCAAAAGTACAAGTCTAATGACACTGTTTATATGTAGAAGGATATATTGATTTTAAGCTGTACTTACTGGAGCCCAGCGATGGATTCCCTAGGGGTATTGCCCATCAAATCCAAATTGCGGGAGTTTTTAAAAGTGCGTTTGTATTCAAATGGTAGTTTTCAGCAGTAGTAGGAGCAAAAATTGATCTGTTTCTTCACTGCTTGTTCCAGGTATCAGCTTGCACAACTGGAGTTTGTATAGGCTGTTCT
Organism: Cettia cetti; assembly: GCA_013401135.1. Taxonomy (NCBI): domain Eukaryota; kingdom Metazoa; phylum Chordata; class Aves; order Passeriformes; family Sylviidae; genus Cettia; species Cettia cetti. The sequence continues at coordinate 89,249 of VZUI01034248.1, forward strand.
GCAGCATGGCTGTTGCAGGGTGACATTACATTGAAGGCTGCAGAGATGCTATAGGGAAATGGGGGCAAGTTATTCAAAATGAACTAAATCTCTCTATTCTCCAGATGAAATATGGTTTAAGTATGCTGTTAGGGTAGCTTATAAGCTCTTCATAAACTGCCTAAAACCTAAGACCTTTTTAATCCCAGGTAGTGGAAATTTTTCCCCTTTTTGCTGTTCTGGTTGGCTATCTGCTCAAATAAGCCAATGGAATAAATAAACTATTTTTTTCTCCAAGATTAAAGAGTGCATCTCAGACTTTACTAATGCAAGCAAGAAGCTTTCCTTGAAGGAGAGTAGCTTGGTGTTCCCTCACTTTGTGCTAGCATATGGTGTAGGAGAGGCTCAGGCTTTTTCAGTGTCCCCTGCTGCCTTCTGCAGACTCCCTCCAGCTTCCCCTGGGACAGGGAGGGGAGAACAGGTCCAATGTCCTTCATGTCTGGCTGTGAAGTGTGGCTTCCAGGATGATGGTCTTACTCAATACTCAACTAAAATGCAAGATTCCAGGGTGTTCCACCTTTTGGCAGGCACCAAACTCTCAGCTTGCTAGGGATGCCTGCTGGAATTAATGCTTTTCTGCTGACTCTGGTGGAGCAAAGTGTGCCTCACAGCTTTGGTGCCAAATGTGCAGTTGGTTGAAACTCAAAGGAAAGGCTGGGACATGCTCTGTTCTCCCATCTCTGTGGGAAATCACAGCTACCACTGCAGTTCTTGCCCACAGTCCAGAGCTAATGTTCATGTGTCTTTGCAGTCTCTCTCATCTTCATACTCAGTATCTTCATCAGTAACACCAGACAGCACCAGGCTTAAGTTCCAGCTGGTATGGAGACCTGAATAGAAATCCTACAAGGAGTGCAGGTCCCTCTCATTGGGGTGGGAATCCTGGCAAGAGAAGAACTCTCTCCCAGGTGTGCACCTGTCCCAGAAGTATAATTAGCACTGAACATTAACACAAGCAGATCATCTTCCAGTGTTTCATAATACTTCCCATTGTGGCCTGGTTGCTTAAACTGCATCAGTTCAAAGTACTGTGCTTATGACTAGACAGGCTTTTCTCTGAAAAGGTAAAATTATATACCATGGGGTAGCTTTGGTTATTTCAGGGGCTTAGAAAAGTGGAACTATATGAAGAAAAGTCTTGGAGTAAAATGGCAGGATTTGTATTTCTACAGCTACTGTGAAAGATCATTCCGTCACAGGGAGTATGTTCTGCTTTGCTTTGGTTTTTTTTTTTTTAATTGGTTTCTAATTAATTTTTTAATTAGTTTGAAGTTTTTGCTTTGTTTTTGATAAAGAAGCTGGACACGAGTCTACTTGAGTATCCTCCAGTTCTGCTGAAGTAACAGGTAATAGCTGGGCATTTAGTGCCAGCACTGCCAAAGGGGGACTCCTGGTCTGGAAATTCTAGCCTTGATGTTATCTATTAATTGAAGCATATTTTAGGTCATGATAGGAGAAAAAGGAGTATGTGTGTGGCTTTCAAACACAGAGGCTGATTTTTCTGCAGTCTCTAGGTTGAAGAGGCACCACTGGAAATTGTCCTTCCCTGCTGACTGTGATCTCCACAAGTACCTCAATATGTGCTCCTAAAGCCTGGTAATGTGAGTGCCCTTTTCTTCTTTTTGTTTTTTTGGTTTTTTTTGTTGTTTTTTTTTTCTTCATAAAAGGCTCTTCACAATTCTCGGATGAATCTGGACAATGATGTAAAATTACTCAAGTCTCACATGCTTTTGTGTACTCTGCTTTCAGGATGCTTTCTTGCAAAAGTAACTTCTCATAGTAAGCAGGCAGCCATCTTTGTTGCTGTATGAAAATCTCCACCAAAAAAACCCACCAAAAATCTCTAGGGACCAAACCAGATAGTGCTGCAAGCACACAAACAATTTGGGCCAGAGGTAATTTAATTTTTAGCTAGTTTCAGTGGTTATAAATGCTTATAGCTATATAGACGTTAAGTTTCAGAATATTTCTGTGGTTGGTTTTACATAACTTTTGTTCCAATTACTGTTAGAAACTGAGGCACAGAAAGGTGATATGCCTATTGTCCAAAGATAAGTAATAGGAGAAAAACTGATTTTTTCTTAACTTGGATTTTGTTGGCCTGTTGGGTTAGATATCTACTGAAATTCAGGATCATGGTTAGAAATGAGTGGGTTTCCCATCCAAGTGCAGGAATGGCTGCAGAACAGGGAGCCTCCAGGCTCTGCAGAGACGTGAGTTGGGAACCTTGCTGTTCAAAAGCCAGATACATGCCTGCAATGGAGTGAGCTCAGTCTGGTGACTGGACTTCAGTACCTTCTTGAACAGCCTGCTGTGCGCTGCTGAGACCCAATGACATGCATATATTCAGACCATCTTATCTTTTCCACTGTTTCTTCCAGATTTTCCTCCTTTGGTATTTCCTGTTAGAATGGTTTGTTTGAGGTTGCCTCCTCCAACCCAAATCATACCAGTCTTTGCTGTATCAATATTGTCCTTGCAGAGGTGACTTCTGTTGGGCAGGAACAGGCTAGCTGGCATTTTGTCAACCTGTGCTCAAGACCTTCAATTTGCTTTATTTTAACTGGGTAGAAGTTGAAGGCTGGCACAGACTGTTGAACTGGGAAGTTGCCCTTGTACATGTTTGCCTGATGCGATTACACAGTAGCAGTCTGTTCAGGGTGGGGAATATACTCTGTTTTTTTCTGGCTTGGAGGAGAGAACTTTCAACATAACATGTTTTCAGACTGGCTACTATTGACTTCTCAGTTGTATTGGATCTTCTGTGCTACCAGTAAGTTTAGGAAGCAGCTAATTTTACTGCTCATCTCTTTTCAGTAGACTACTATGTAAATTTGGGTATTTTTGGATATTACATTTTCACTATTCATGACAGGTAATCAAACTAGTGACTCAGTTATGGGTTTGGTAATACCTAGCTTGTAAATCCTGGTAGCAACTCCTCAGCAGCAGCTGGATGTTACATCATGGAACATTACTGAGGAATCAGAAGCTACTTTGCAGTGTTGGCTTGAGCACAGTAATAAGGGTTGTGCTTGCCCTCTTCACTAAACACCTTATTCCTGTAATTCTTCTAGGTATCTCCCTTGTACAGTCAAGTCTTGCAGGGAGAATTACTAGGGCTCTCCTCATGTGTTTTCTGGGATTGCAAGTAAAGAAAGTGAGTCCATTTGTTTGATTCCCTCATAAGTGCTGCTGGTGTTAGTTTGAGGTGAGTCAATTACCAAAGAATAGTTGATAGTAGGTTTATGTTCCTAGTGTCAGTTGTTCATTGTCCTCACAGCTCCATTTTTAAGATCATTACAAGCGTGCCCAGTGATTTTGCCAGACTTAGTCTGTTCACAAAAGTTAGACTCATATTGTGGGTGACTCTTGTGGCACTCTTAATGAGAAGAACTCCTGAATTGCATTAAGGGGTTTATATTTGCTGCGTCCATTTTAGGTCTTTGGCAGCTTTTTGTATCTAAAGGATTAAGATAACTTGGGGATCGTTCTCTACCAGAATTTCATCCTATTCCTTCACTAAGCACTTGCTTTATCTGTAGCTTGCAGCTGCAGAGTTAACAGATTTAATTTATGATCCAGCTATGTCAAGTGGTGCTTTGGTGTCTTAATTTGTGCCACTCAGCTGAGAGGCTTTTACAGGCCTTTTGAACTGCTGTGCCTCACCTGGTGCAGGTGTGAAACAAAGCAGGCTTGCCTAGACCCTTTAAGTGGTCACTTGTTTCCTTTGTTTGCAAGAAACCAAGGACAGGTGGGAGGTCTGGTTTGTCAAGTTACTACATGTGGGAAAGCAGCAGCACTTTTCAGCAGCCAGGTGGGAGGTCTGGTTTTAGTGGTCTGTTACCCTTATTTTCAATAAATGCACTTTTACAAGGTGTCTGATATCTTCTTACTTAGCTGCTTTTGCAATTGCTGCTGTGACTGAATTACTGCACTAGGGTACAGCTTGTTCCTAAGGAAGTCTTGCGGAGCTGTGTTTCATGCAGGTGGAGCTGATCCTCCGAGTAGCCAATGTTGAGCCAGGGACTCCTGAGCTACCAAGCACAAACTTTTTAGCTTAAAGCCAAGTGAAAATCCCATGTGCCCTGCTGGCCACCCCACAGTCTGAGCCCATGGTGTGACCTCAACTTAAAATGCATTTCTAAGTGTTAATGGTGCCCTCAGTAACTTACTTGAAATTCTGAAGCAGACACCCAGGACAAGGGAGAGAGGAAAAGAGAACACAGCCACATCTTGTGTGAGGTGCTTTCCTTTGCCCCTGTACTTCAGCACTTTGTGTGGTGAAGATGGGCAAGGAACACCAGAGAAACAGTAAAAAGCAAACAGTGTTTTGTACGGCTCTCAGGACACCTGAAGAATTTAAAAACGAGAGGGGATATGTCAATGCTTAATCAGAAACATCTTTGAGAGATCAAGTATGTATCTCTGGCATTCCTGATTCTCTGTGTTATTTTTCAAGGATAAAATTAGGAAATATCTTTTTGCTTGTGATGTTGGGTTTTTTTCATGAAAACCATATGATACTTGGCCAATTAAAAAAATGCTCTAGCAGAAAGCAATCTTCCCATTTCCTAACAGCCTTTCCCACTACTATCCTGCTGGGAGCAGTATGGTCTAAGAAAGTGCAGATGGATTTAAGATGGAGTGGTGGGGTTGGCAGAGCTGGGAAAATGTGGGCTGTCTGACTATTTCTATACCCAAAAACCCACCAACACTTGATTGTATACAGATTGTGGTTGCTGTACTAAAACTGAGAGGGTGTATAAAACCCCTTGCAACACAGTGCAATGTCTTTAATCCAAGATTCTTTTAAATTGATTCTTCTGCCTTCAGGACAAAAAAATTAGGAGTCAATATAGTGTTTTCTTAGGAACAGCTTTTCTAGCTGCCCTTATTTAAAGGGAAAATTCAGGTGCTGAATCTTATGATCTCATTAAACTTGTACTTTTTATTTGCCCATTCATGTGGTCTCTCTTAATTTTCAAGGCCTCCCACAGTCTCAGGGTATAAATCACTATGACTCATCCAAATAGTACTGAAACAGACCAACCAGAGGTTAATGTGCCTTTCTCTTCTGGTACCTTGATCTTTATAAAGTTATCTCAAACTTGTCACTGTCTTAGGGCTGGGTACATGCATTGTCTTTTTTTAGGATGTATGTCTTGAAACTGCAACAGGTGTTGAAATTGTAACAGGTTCTGTTACTTGTGACTTGTTCCATTTGTGTTAGGATGTGGTGTAGACAAATCAATGCCCTGGTTGGTCTTTGTATCAGTCTTGCCAGTGACACCTGTTAGTCCTTGCTTGTGTGTTCATGTGTAGATAAATGTTGGATCTTCCCCACTGCCTGTGGTGCATAAGATGCAAAAAATACACAAGATGTTTTAAAATGCACAGTGATCATAACTTGTTGCCTGAAGGTAGGATGTCCTACAGTGAACTGTTTTTAATGTTATTTTCCCAAATATTTTTAATAAGATCCAAAGCCTTGAGGAAAAAAAAAAAAAACAACTAATCAGGACTTGCTGATACTTGATGGCGTTTGTTCTGAATCCAGGGTTGGATGTTTAACAACTCCAAATCCACCCATCTAACTAACAGAGGCTTTCTCAGCTTGTTTCTGTCATGAGCTGTATCAGAAACAGCGCTGAATCCTGGATTATCACAGAAACTGTCAAGAAAAGTAGTAACAGCTCTCTTCAAATATTACAGTGCACATTTTGCACTGTAAGATAAAAACCTGTTCCAAGTTATTGATGCAGCTTGCAAATGGAACAGTGGGAATTTGCAGATAGTATGTGAAACCAGTCTGTCTGCACGTGGTGCTCAGTGTTCTGTTACCTTGTAAATTGTTTCTCCTCTCTGAAAAGGCTTTTTTTGTTGTTTATTTTCAACACAAAGACATTATATTTGGCTTAATTTTCTAAAGATATATTTGTTTACAAACCTAAAACTGATATCTGGAATTTGGGCTGAGTTTCTAACTCTTATGCAGACAGTACAATTGATACATTATGTCTCATAAGAGCATGGAAACAGGAATATATATATCTTCACTTGATGTTGCCTTCCATGGACTATGCATAATTAACTGAATTACAGTACTGCACTCTGTTGATCCATGAGGCTACCTTTGTATTTAAAATCTGAACCATTAGTCATCAGTGTATTGGCATTAATACATGGTCATGGAGCTCTAAGGTCTGTGTGTTTTCTGTGCTAACTGTATTTGTTCTCTCTGTACCTATTCTGTCTGCAGTGCAGACTTACTGTGGAGTTCTTTTTGCTTCATGCTAATTTCAGAGTTCTTTGAATTGAGTGAAGTGCTGTTTTTATGACAGGCACTTTTCTGAGTAGAACAAATGTTTTTAACTTAGTTTTCTATCTTCTTCCTCTTCTCCCATTTCTTCCTAGTTCACCAGTAATGATCAGTTCAAAGCTGTCTGCCTTCTCTGAAAATTATCGAGTCATAATAGAAAGAAAACCCGTAGCCCAGTGTGGCCAGGATCACTCTGTACTTTTACCGTAAACTTCCGTGGCTGGATGCCGTCTTGTAAGTGGAAACTCCTCCCCTGCACAGTCTGCGGAAGCTGAAATCCTCTTGCATCCATATTGTTCAGTGGATGTCAGCAGATCAGGAAGTGGAGGTGCCCTGTGCCTTCACCCAGTGTGTTGTCAAACTGATCTGTAGTGGTTTAGCCAGGGAACTGGCATCTTCCATTGCTACTCAAATTCTTGACTAAAGGTTTCATTCAGGGCAATAGTAGAAGGGTGAGTTGCTGACTTGATTCCATGTAAAGGCTTACTCCACAGATTTATTTTTTGAAGGGGTGGAATTATAAAAGAGTAGGGATATGAGCAAAACAATAACCCTGTGCTCAAAAGATAGAAGTTCTTCTAATGTACATTGGCCAGAAAGAATGACTGCCACCAGCCCCCTCTCCATGCTTTGTGCAGGGATGATGGAGTGAAAGGGCCTTGTCTGCATTGTCTTCTACTTGGCTGACTGTTGACAGTGCAGGGATGTAACAGGCCAGCTGTGATTTACAGCTTCTGCTGGTTGCTCTGGGCTTCTCTCACATTGCAAGTGTGATAGTGGGAAAGAACTGGGTAAATAACTTTTGGTGGGCTTTGTTCCTCTTGTTCAAAACGCTGTCTGCAGTTGCAGTCTCTTGTCCCAGCCACACTCACATCTTGTCACACTGCTGCTTGGGACTTGAGCAAGTTCTCTATTCTCTCATGGTGTACTAGTTCAGGTACCAAGTTCTGCAAAGCCTGGGGTCACCTGTTAGAGCCCTACCACACTTGAAAACTTCTACTGGCTTAAGGAATGATTTACTAAACTGGTACCTTGCTCACAGTGTCCTTTTTACTCAGCTCTAGGTATCTTCTTGGACTGCCATATCCCTTTCAGTCCAAAAAGGTTTGCTCCGAAGTCGCTACTGCTCCATGGAGTTGATTCCTGTACTGCTGGTTATTCAGTGGCTTTTCTTTTTCTTGTTTTTATTCTGGGGATCACTGCAATTGTACAAAACCATACTGACTTTCTCAACTCCTGAATATAGTACAGGAACCCATCTTGAGGCATCAGAATTATTTGTCTACTCTCAAGGTGCACAGAAACAAGGATCTCTTAGACAAACGAGGAAAGCAGCTGCATATACACAAGTAGAAAGATATCTCTGAGTAGAAGAGGTGAGGGAGCAGCTTATGAATTTTAAGTATAAAATCAGTAATTCAGGGTGGTTTTTTTTTAAATTGCTTTAACAGGAAGTTAGGCGATGTTTAGGCCACAGAAAGTTGCAATGTAAAACCAAGATTTTCTGTCCATCAATGCAAATTGTGCCTCTCAACTATAATGCAAACTCTGTCTCTCTTGTTCTCTTTGTTTGCAATGGAAGAAGGTTATCTGAAGACTGATTTAATGTGTTTCTTGCTCTTACATGTAATCACCCACAAAACAGTCTTTGCTGGTCTTTTCCATGCACTATTCAGCACTATCTCTATTTAAAAACAAAACATTGAGTAGTGGAACCTAATTAATTGCCTTGGTTTGAGTGAGACCCTGGAGATAAGAGTCTAGGTTCCATGTGTTTTAAATGTAACTTAAAACCAATGCAGCTATTCTCTCAGACCAACGCAGCTTCCTACCTTTCCCTCCATTTACATGGGAATTTAAAAATAAACCCAGCAATACATGAGCCACTTGATGTCCTTGCAGGAACATGTTGTTTTTTTTTAAATTTGAAGATTGAGATTTCTCTTGGGGAAGAATTCATTGTGGATGCAAGAGTGTGGAGCTCAGATTACAGCTCTTCTGCCAGCTTGTTAAATGCAATTAAGTATTCCAGACTCTTTTGAAGAAGACTGTGTAAAAGCTGTGAAGGCGTAGACTGGAATTGAGAATTTTAAATTTTAGGTCATGTGTGTTGCTCGACTACATGAACAGTATAACAGTGATTTTTACAGATTGGTTTTCATGTGTCAGTCACAAATAATTTGCTGTTTGGAGGAAAACTTTTAGTAGATACATTTCCAGATCAGATTACAAGCCTATTTTCCCTCTTGCATTAACTGGGTTACTGTGTTCACATGTCAGAAAGATGTTGCTCTTTGAAGAAGCATGTTAGTGTATGTGGCAATGCCTCATGCACTTTTAAAATACCTAGACCTGTACATTCTCATCTGAGTATCATTAACCATGCTGTAGTCTGACAAATGAATCTTTTACTACTGCCCTGTTACATAGATAATTGTAATTAACTGCGATTTTTTTTTTCACCACTTGAAGTCGTGTGATCTGAAAATCGGTGAACAAAATGTATTTGTGCATCTTACTATGGGTATCTCTAAATAAAATGTATTTGTATAGTGTGTTGACTTGGCTGATATTTTTCCTTATTTACTAATATCCCATTGCAAGTTTAATATCCCAAGGCAGTTTAAAAGCAAGTGGGCTTGGGTTTCTTAATGCAACAGTCCAGTCTCTATGTGAGTATGACTGATTCAATGAAAACAAAGTGAACTGTTCTTTTTTCTTCAACAGTGGTTGTTTTTAATCCAAGAGCAGAATCTCAGCTTATTTTTGGTTTTTCATGGCCTAAACATCAGTCCTAGTTTTCTGTATAGCTGTAGTAATACCCATTATTTCCATAGGAAATTTATCTATTGGTAGACTTGGTACTGTTAAACATCAAAGCATCTCCTTCCTGTTCTTGTCATCTGATATCTCATTTGCTCTGAGGCAAAAGTTGCCTTTCAACCACTTTATTTTTCTAAGAAGGATCTACCTCTTAGAAGTGTTGCACAACACAGATAAATGTAGCTGGGCAGTCAGGTATAGGTAGCTGGACTACAGGTTTTAGGGAGATCTTGCATCCCAAAACTGCATCTGTAGCACTTTTGCACAGGAGAGTGAAGCCTTCACACAGCCGTTCTCTTTCATAGCCTGTAAGTGGAAAGTTTATTTTTTTCAGAAGGAGGAGTGTCTAAGAGGTCTAAGTTTTATGCTGGAGGTTAAAATCCTGTGTCTAAAATCAGCTTCTGCCTCCCTGTCTTCACCCTTGGCCTCACCCTGAGAGACTAGTTTTCATGATTGTGGACAAACTGAAGCTTTGTAAGTAAAGGTTTTTAAGCTAGGTGGGAGACCATGTCTTCAGCTGCACCATCTCTGCTACTCATAGTAGGCATTACTGATGCTTGTGAATGCTGTCATTCCACTGAGCCTTCTAACCAAACTGTTTGAGAGATGCAAAGGAAAACCAAAGTCCTTGGCCTTGGAGACACAGAAAATGATGGGTTAGAGAGGGTTCTGGCAACCAAGGTTACTGACTCCCCACCTGCCTCAGATGCGCCATTGAATACAGCAATCAGATGGTGTGGAGCCTGTCAGCTGACTTACCGGACCAAAAATGAGCTCACAAATTCCAAAGCTGTTGGTATTCATTGAGCTACTCTTACATACATGTCCAACTTAAGTCTCAGCAATTAAAATTCTAAATTTTTAGGCAGCTAATTTTAGCATTCATCTATTTTGTCTCATCACCTGTCTTGCAAGTCCCCTTGCTTTCCTATTTGGAGTGCAGATGAATCAGTTTGTTCCCTTGTGTAAAGCAGATCACCATTTTTGGGGGAAGAGATTTTTAACTGTTTCATGGAGTCTTCACTCCTTCTGCCAAACAGTCTAGGTTCTCTTGGTGCTTTCCCACTGGCAATGCTTGCCATGTGCATGTATGGGCATTGTCATTCCTGTCTGTGAAACCAAAATGAGATCCGCTGCACTCCTTGGCCTGGAGCCTGCAGCTGGTCTATGGTGTCATCAACCAACTATGCCTTCACTGTACACTACAAAATTGTGGCAGTCAACATTACCCCTTTCAACACTCAATCTCCTGCTTGCCTCCAGCTCCAGCCCAGCTGCTGCAGGTTTCCTTGGCTGTCATCACTTCCCTTCTTGAGTGTATTTTGTTTCTGATCTCTGTCACTTGGGGCCTCAGCTCTTGCCAGCTGGTAGCACTGCTATCACTCAAGGAGGAAGCCAAACCAGGACAGGACTTAGTTCTTCCTAGCCATAGCTGTACTCATCCTATCTGTTTCTGAATGGAAGATCAGGATAGTCTTTCAAATACAAGCTGCTTTCAAAATACAGTAAATAAATTAATAAATAAAGACATGCCAGGACATAGTGCTTGAAATGTTTCTTGGGCACGAGGTGGCCCATTTTTGAGAGCTCAAAAGTGAGAAAGTTCATAGTGTATTAGAAAACAAGAATCTCTGTGCTTTGTCTCCCAACTTCCTCAGTCCCTCTCAAGCCTCCTCTGAAGAACAGCCCCCTACAAGGTTTAGGGACCATGTGGCCAAGATGGATTTTGGGAGTTAGAGGACAGCTGCTCCAAAATACTGCCCTGCACAGAGGGTCTTATTATTTCTTTTTCACTGAGGTGTACCATGAGCTGGCATATGTGAGGGAAAAGCGACAGGCCTCAAGTGCAGAGTTGCAATCAAAAGGTCAGCAAGACATTGCTTGAACCATTTGTGCCAAAGACATAAACAGAGTGAGGGTCATGTTCCAGGGATGCTGAAGTGTCAGCAGAAAGATTTGTAACCCCTGTAATCAGTGCCTGTGGATTTTTTTCCCCTGTGCTGTCAAAAGCTTTTCTGTCCCGGAGGTTTCCTCTCTCTACAAACCCACTGCAGTGCCTGATGCATATTGAATGTGAAGCACACAGACTCGGCTACAACAGAAATTTTACAGATTCTAGACTGGAAAAATGTGACTAAAGATTTTTTTTTTTGAGGGGGGAGACAGACTGACATTGTTGCTGTAAAACTCCACCCCAAATAACTGTATTCACTAGGCAAGTATTCACCTAGGGAGCAATTTTGGTTAATCTCTCCATGTATATGAGCCCCAAGAAAGATGCCTTTTGGAGCCAAAAGTATGAGGAAAGGTTGGTCAGTACTAAGACAACAAGATTCACTTCCTCATGTGCTATGGTGGCAGCCTGTGTACTGCTGCTGAGAGCTGCTGGACACCACACTGCAGCCAGCCAGTGAGGATGCCAGCAGAGCACTATTAAGCTGTAACAATTTATTATCTTGCCACCTGATAAAACCACTTCATGTAGACTTTTTTCCCTTCTTGGAAATAAATTCTAGGAGTCATGACTTACCATGTGTACTCCAGTAGGAGTATTGTTCCTGTTAATCACAGAAAGCCAACTTCAAGTTTTTAACATATAAATAGGCTTTGACTCCAAAAAACCCCACTGTCCCTGTTACATTGTAGGCTGTTGCTGCTGCACTTGGAGTTTATTTGGTTTTGCGGAAAGCTTTTAGTCCTGTGCTCTGGACTTCTCAACTTGTTGCTTAAAGAGAAGGGAAACATCTGGAGTTTGAATGTGCATTGGTCTTGGGACCTAGGTCACACCACCAGTGCCTAGACTCAAGCTGGACTTTTTGCCAACGATCACAACCCCTTGAACCCAGCAGCTCTGCAGTTCCCAGTCCAACTCACTGTCCATAAACCCAGCTTGTAGTCCATCAATTTGTCTATGAGATTCTTTCAGCAAACACCACGGAAAGCTTTGCTCAAACTGAGCAACATCCCTCTCCTCTCCCCCCATTTATCAAGCCAGTCATTTCATCATAGAGGGTGACCAGGTCAGGCTGACAAGACTTCCCCAGTGTAAATCCATACTGACTACTACTGCCTATCACCTTCTTGTCCTCGATGTTTGAGGCTTTCAGTATTATCATCTTTGCAGGCCTGGATGGAGGCTCTCAAGCCTGCAGTTCCCTGGGGTCTCCCAAGCTCATTGCTTTGTTCTTGCCATGGCCAGTTGCTGATTCTACAAATAGGCCTTTTAAAACTGAAAACAGATGGCTGACATTTAACCAGAGTTGGCAAGTATCCTTGGACACACTATTCAAAGCATTCTCCTAAAATGTATCACAGGATAAAAATGCTTGTAATTTATCCTAAGAGGAAGTTTGGGGGAAACCAGCAAATTGTGCAAATGCAGCTTCCACTTCACCCCACTACTAGTTTGTTATCATTCATTACAGGAATCTTTATATTACCTGGAGTAAGGAAGAGTTGGGATTCCACTAGGCTTGCTAAAATCTAACTGATAAAGGCAGGTGGTCTGTAAGTACTGCAAGAGGCAGTGTGCAACACCATGCAATGATGTTTAAAAGACCTTCAGTGATCATCTACTGCAACTCTGCCCCACCAAGTTCTTTAAGAGCTGGCCAAGGAAACTTCTGGCTTCTTAGAGATAATTTAATCTCAGGGAATTTTAAAAGGCAGGAAGCATGACACTGTTAGAGCAGGGGACAAAGCAACTAGGCATCTGCAGACTACTTTCTCTGATGTCTCAGACAAAACAATGGAAAACTGATAAAGGACTAAACAGATAATTCAAGGCTAGATACACAGCTAATGCCGAACAACAGTGTTGTATGGAAAACAAGTTTGTTTAACAACAGCCTGTTTAATTCTTAGAAACAGTTTGGTAACAGTGGGTAGGCACATCAAGGAATTGAATCAGGGAATATGACAGAACAAACTCAGCACTCACCATTAGAAGAGCACACACTAGACAGGTTAGCCCTGCCAGCATCCTTCCCAAACAGGTATTTAAACAAGGTTCTGCAGGATCAGTATCAGGCTCAGACATGTCTAACTGTCTTGTCAATCTGGAAATAAATATAAATTCAAATAAAATGTTTTCTGGAAAAAGCTGAAAGAATGGAAAATAACAGTAGGGCTAAGGTGGTTGTGCAGAACAATTTCAGATTCTGGTCATATGAAAATGCATCACCTTTTTCATACAGTCAAACTACAAGGTACAAAAACTTAGACCAAGGTCTGCAGAGACCACCTGGAGAAGAGGGTCATCTCTAGGCACACACTGACTCTAAAGAATGATCAAGCAGCCCAACACAAATTCCAAGGATGATATTGAGACATGATGGACTAATGCAGCCCATGGATGTTAGGAATTTAATGGTCTGGGCTTTATGAAGGCTGGATGCAGTGACATCATTATCCTTCCTGCTTTCACCATTGTGAATGGTATCTCTAACAGAAGGGCTTGCTTCCATAATGTAAATGGCAACACTTTCAAGTACAATTGCTGTGGAAGCTCTGCTTGTGCAGGCATATCAACACAATCTAACACATTAGATCCCATTTCTTGACAGCATCCCCACTAGTTTCACCCCACATCTAAATGCAGCACCAACCCCAGGTATGCCCAAAGATAACATCTCTTGTTATAAAATCCTTGTAAACAGTTCTCTTGAGAGAAGTCTACTTTGCCGCCAAAATTTTCAATTATTCCACTGTACCTAGAGAAAATTTCATATTGTGGCATTCCACTCTTCAAGAGAAGATTCACAAATGCTTGTGGACAAAAGAAACAGCAAGTCAGAAGGTCCACAAAATCTTACGAAGTTCTATTAATAAATCATACCCTCTGCATGGAAACTGTTATGTTATTCTCTGACCTCCTATAAGCACATGGCAGTGGGTTTAGGATAAAGGAGGGAGATCAAAGAAAAGAGAGAAAGAGAGAGAGATGTATTAAAGAGGAGAAGGGAAGGGACAAAGAGAGAAAGATCAGCAGTCCTGGCTCCATTGCTGACGCAGCTGATGGGATGTGCAGGATCCTGGTGTACACACACACTTGGGCTTTGTGGGGGTATCTTTTTATAGATGACAGTCCCTGCACTGGAGGTAAAATCTCTCTTTTTGTGTAATTTAGTTGCTGTGGAAATGGGTTGGAGGCTTCAGGGTATTTGGTGGTCTCTGTATCCCCCTACAGCCCATGCCTCATTCCTACACTTGTGCTGTGTTGTGTTGTGCTTGTCTCCAGGAGCCAGGACAAGGATGTCTGTCCTAGAAAAGTGCTGCTCTACCTCCATGTAGCCCCTTCTCCAGCCACATTCTGTTAATTCTCCCAGTGTGTTACTGCTAACAATCCTTGGCTGCTGGTACCAACAATCCTTGGTTGGCTCCAAAGCCATCCTGCTATCTGTGTTTGAGAGACACACATGAGCTCCCTTATCTTTGGGCTTCTACACATAGGAATAGCCAGATAACACAAAGGATGTGTCTGCCTGTCAGACGTGCTAGAATCTCTCCAAGAGGGATGTCCAAATGGTGCTAAATGGCACCATTTGAGTCCAGGACTCCTGGATGAGTACCTTTTCTCTGCCAATCTGGAAAAGGCAGGACACACACATTTCTAAGGAACATGGCTCCAAGACCTGCATGCTTCCTAGTTGCTCCTGAACACAATAAGCAAGTCCTTGGATCCCCCATCTGCCAGCTGCAGGAAGGCACAGTAGTAGCCATATTATGGGGAACTGATGGTGTGATGGCCACATACTGTCTCCTGTGCTCATGCAGTCCAGCTGAGAGTCCACTGAGCTCAAAGCCAGAAGCCCACAGGGCAGAGAAGGTGTCTGGACATGCCTAGACTAGCCCAGGTTCACATTGTGAAAATCATGCTAAAACTCTAAATCCAAACCAGCTCTGTGGCAAACTGATCTGCTGACAGTAGCTTTTCCTTAGTAGGTAACCTGACCGTGACATGAGACATCCATTTGCATCAACAGAAGGAGGAGAGAAATGTTCTGAGGTGCCTTTAAAGATCAGAACTCTGAGCCTGGAGCAGTGGACCCAGTTGAAGAAATCTCAAAAATGGGCTCTAGACCAAACATGCAGAAAAGGCTTCCCAAACCTCCAGAGAAAAAAACTAAGATGATTTTCAAAGAGTTATTATTTCCTTCTGTCTAAGACACTCATCTTAAAAGGACACAAATGTGTCCTTGGAGATGTATTTCCCTCTCCCCACTATTTAGAGAGGAGGCCTGGCAGCTGGCAGAGCTTCTGACACCGGACATGGGAATGATGCAGCCCTAGGAATTCTTCCCCAAGGTTTGGCATGACGCTTTTCAGCCCCAGCAGCACATTACAGCTGCACAAGAGATGCACAGCTTGCACAGAGGGATCACTAACACCATCACTCTGGATGAATGCATGGGCCAGGCCCACTCCCCCCAGAAAGTAAAATGGACTTGAGAGGAAACCGAGCTGGGCCAGGGACAGTATCCCCACTGCCAGTATCTATCCCTGGGCCAGGAGTGGCAAGACACTCATCCTGGGCAAGCAGTGGCAAGATCATATCCATCCATCACATCACAGACATTCTGCAGCAACTCACAAGACTCCATAGTAACAATGCCCACTGTGAAAACAGCAGCATTCCCACGCCAGCTCAGCTGGAGCTGTCTCTGCACAAACACACTCTGCTTCTGTGCATACTGAAGGGATGCAGCTCTCTCTCTACAGCTCAACTGCCTGGAGAAATGTTTACTTGACTGATTAGCCTTTTGCTTGTGAATGCCTAAGAGCCCACTGAGATTCAACACAAGCTTTTGCTATTGGAATCTACTTGGCAATTTTTTTCTTTTTCACAAGCCTCCCTAGACCAATATACTCAGCTCTGCCCCCAACATCAAAATCTCAGCTACTTGGTGTGACCGGTCCCAGGACAGATGACGTTATTTCTTTTTCCTCACTGGGGACAACACAATGCTCCCAAACAAAAGACAAGTGCTGTGAAGTGCCTGTAGATGGCTAAAGGTATTTAATATATTTAGGGGATTTTTTTTGTTCCTGAGGCTTCTGCATGTCTTCATTTCTAAGGAAAATATACATTCAATCAGGGCACTGCATGAACATTTGGCTACAACCAGAGTTTAATCAAAGTTTTCTCCCCACATGCTCACAGCTTAATAGGGCATGCACAATCACAGCATTTAAACGGTAGGGAGTTTTCTTACTAGATTGTTTCTATAGGCTTGACACAAAGGATCTTAAAAACTGCCCTTCTGTTAGGAGTAGCCATGTCCCACAGTGTGTGTACCATGTGCCATTTCTGAACATCAGAAATTAGTTCCAGCGAACCTTTGTGGAGCAGGAGTGCTGTGAATCATCAGTATGCAGGAGCACCAAGAGAAGGTGAAAACACTTTAAACTGAAATCTGGGGTTTAAGAAAGATAGCATGCTTAGCAGGCTTTTTATTTTTTCTCTTTTAAATCACTTTCCATTTTGCAGTAGTTAAGAAAGCATCAACTCAATAGCCTTTTACTCTTATTATCTACCCCTACCCCTTCCAAAAACCCACTCTGACTACGGGGGGTGGGGGGGTGGGGGGGTGGGGTGGAGGGGGAGGGGCAGGGAATAGCTCCAAATGATGGAGCAGGGTGGTTGATACAAACTCACCCTGGTAGCACCTGGGAAAACACAGCTTTCTTTGCTTTCCTTCACAGTCAACACTTCTTACCCCTTGAAAACTTAACAATGCCCCACTTTCCACTCTGCAAATCCTCATGGACCCCAGTGCATGCAGAAGGGAATGGGAACACACAGTTTCTTTGGTCTTCCACTGCACCTCAAAAACACACGTGTAACTTGAGAAGTCTTTATCTGCCCCTCCTTCCCATCCTCAAAATCAGTCATATTTACAGCTCTTATGAAATGTTCTCCACTTTGCTGTCTGTGGGAAATTCTATGGTCACCAACACAGCTCTTCTGCTTTTTTTTTGCATAAAAGCAGAGGGGCAAAGTTGCTCTCATTCTCACATCTCAAGGAGAGACTCAGTATTCAGGGCTTGACCATCACCTTCTTTCCATAGTTCACAGGCTTCTATCTGACCATCATCAGTTGTATCAGTAGGAGCCAACTGATCAGGAATATCATCCAGTTAACTTGTCTCTCTGCAGTACCATCAATGACGTACTTGCTGCCTTCTGCCCTATTTAAAAGATGCTGGAAGGCTCACTACCAACACGTGTGACAGCTTACAGTGAGTGCTTGCAGCTCAGCAGACATCTGCTTTTTGGAGCTGCCCCTGTGGATTGCATACTGCACACAAATGCTAACTGGAAAGAACAAGTCCAAATGTTTTGTTTCTTTCCTACATCAAACAATGAGTATGGAAAATGGATAGATTCTGTGCATGGGGACTGACTTAGCGAGCAGAAAAACAAGTGAAAAATCACACCCCCTGAATAAAAGGGGTACATTTGGGTCAACAAGAAATTTCTATGATTCCCATGTTGTCATTCAGACTCTTGAGCTAGAACATTGTGCTGCTAGTAAATATTTATACCTTCAGTCTCTGCCCTGGGGAACACTCCTGTGCTGTTGGCAGACTATCTCTGCCTCAAGCTGTACCACCCCAGGTATTCCTGAGGAATCTGGCTATAGAAAGCTTCTGGGGAGGGGACTCCAACATGCACAGGTAAGTATGTAACATCTCACACTGTTTTGGACAGCAGACCTCTGTAGCCTCTACATATCACTACAACATAGACATAAAGTATCTATGCGCATAAAGTGCCAAAAAACTCACCAAGAACAAAATCATTGGGAACCAAGATGTGCATAGTTTGACATCTAGGTAAGAAACAGCATAAAGGAAACGCTCAGATTTAAAGGGGATCGGATTTATATGTGATGAATCCAAACCCAACATATAGATGAACAATGGCCAGTAATTGGCAAGAAAAAGGGAAGTGTCACTGGGCAATGTAAAGTAGGAAGGGAACCAGAAAGCCTCACAAAATATTCTCTCATGATTTCTTCCACAGGCTTCAGCTTAAGGAGTTTTGGAGCCCATTTTTTCAAGGGAGATGTAATCCCCTCATCAGTCCTATGGATAAAAGCTAGAAGCTACAACCACCCAGAACACCAGAAGAATGGGGATGCTCAGAGAAGAAACTAAGGAAGTATATTATAGCAGTCTCCAGTTATAGAAAGGGCTGCCAGAGAGAAAAATATGAGCATTTTTTCTCATGTTTCTGATCACGAGAACAAGAAATGATTATCTTAAATTGCAGCAAGATTAAAAGGAAGTATAATAGAAAAATGCAGAGGTAAGGCTAAGGAGATCAACATTTGCCTGATGAAGCTGCAGCATTGTTGTTGCAAACCCAGGTTAGAAACTGATGTCACACAGAAACAGAGCTGATACGATTTTCAGGCAGACTGATCCCGATTTGGTACAAACTGTGAATATCCCATGTCTTTTTAGGTCCCCTTCCCCATCTGTCTTAACAGAAGAACTTGCTTCTCGGCCAGACTCACTTAGTCAGAACACCAGTCTATCCTGGAAGAGACATTCCCCAAATTCCCCTACCCAAGGACCACGGATGACCTCCACTTTCTTTCTGGGAGACCTGAAGAAAACTATCTTTTTCCTAAGTCTCACATGTTGAAGGCACTCCAGATTCACATAGGATCCAGAGCAGAAGGCTCCTGGGAAGACATGATTGTCACTTTTCATCAATATGTGCACTCTGTCAGATCTAGAGCAGAAACTGTTCATCTCAGTATCGCCACCCCCCCCCCCCGTACCAAAGCCAAAATAAATGACATTTTGGTGACAGAGTGACTGGTGTACTGAAAACATTCTGATACCTACTGACTCAGTTTCAACAAAGCAATAAACAACTGTTTATTGACTTTCTACTAGCTCTGCCAATGCACCACTTACAACATTGCTGTTTTTCTTTTCTGAGCAACTACTGAACAGATTCTGTTTAACAAATTAGGTCTGCAATATCCACTACTGCAAGATCCAGATTTTGAACCTGATTAGTTCATAATTTTAAGACAAATGTGTGTTTGAAACCACTTTATTTCAGCAATTGAGAAGCCACTGGTGTTAATATTGCTGCAAGATTAAAACATTTAGTCATTAATTAAACTGAACCAGAATGTCACTAAAATGACTTTTTGCTGTGTACACCTGCAGTTGGGGTAGCTCTATCCACTAACAAGTAACCAGGAATTCAGACCATTGCTTTGCTTCCAATGGGGGCACAAGAGAAGTGCCAGTGTCCCTGGGTACTGTACTGCTTTGTGCTGAAAGGCTCCCTTGGAACCCTGGCCACAAAGGGCCTGCCCAACTGCCACATCCAGGCTGCACAAAATGCAGCAAACAGAAAGGCATAAGCTGTGGAAAGGGAACAAGAGGTTTCAATGGTCTGTTTTCCTAATCAAAATTGACATTTGCAGCACAGGGAAGAAACTTTTTTTTTTTTTTTTTTTTAGATGATGATGTATGACTAATCCTGGGAGCCTACAATAGCACAGGAAGCACCAATGCAGTAACTAGACCAAATACTTTGGGAAAGCATTTGAGGGACAAAGAAGAAAAATGGGAGTAATTACATGACTTCTGTTAGATTTCCCTCTGAGATGCCGGCAGCACAAGCAGCCCCTGGTCCTTTCCTTTCAATCATGATAGAGTATATTTAACACCATATTTCCCTCCAGGCTCTTTCACACACATAAACCATCTCTATTATCACATGCACTTATAAGTTTGGTATCTCATGCTAGCTTTACATAACTTAAATTGGATAATTAACATTGCAAATTAGAGAAATGCCACACTGCACTCCCCACTGCTTGCAGCACTTGCCAAGTGGCTGGCATGCAATAGCTATTTAAAACCAGCTATTAACTGAGGTATGTTTTCAGGATGATTCAATATCAAAATAATTCCTTCCTTGTAAAGGATATATACATGAAGATATTACACCTTTCCTTTTGTGCCTCTGATTATACAGCCACAGCTCTGAGGTGCAAGATGAGTATTAAAGGTGCTAAAGCATCACAGATTCCTTGGTAGCCATTTTAAGAGTCGGTTTAGCAACTGGCATCTGGCCAAACCAGGATCATAAAAAACCCCATACAACTTTACAACTGCTCTTTAAACATCAATTCTTGTGGGAAGGATACCCTTAAAATGATTTTTAAATTGAGCAATGGGTCAGAGCCAAAGCCACTGCGTGTTTGGAGAACAGAGGAAGGAACAAGAGCCCAGGCCCTCGGCTGTACCTGGCAGCTGAATCCTATGGAAAACTGCACAGCCCCAGTATAGTCTGCAAGGGATCATGGTAGGTTCTTGTAGTTACTGAATTTGTGCCCATTGGCTTATTTCAGGTCTGTGTCCCATCTTTATTTCTTCAAGTCTTTAGTAGAGCCTCATCAAGAGGAACAGCCTGTTTTCAAAGAGAGAGCTGTTTTTCACCTCAAATGGAGATTTTTGCAGACTATCCTGCATGGTGGAGGGGAACTGTGCTTCCTTCCCATGGACAACCCTAACATCTAGAGAAACTGACTGGAGAAGTGCAAGACAAGTGGAGCCATCACTACTGAAATGCCATGATTATCAACATATACAGAGTGGTTTATGAATCTCCTCCATGTGCAGGTAGGCTGCCCCACCTGTACATGAAAGACAAAACAAAGTTTGGCTGAATGAAACACTAAAAATTTTGGTTGGTTCTAGCACATACTGCAGAAGTGATAAATTCTCACCAAAAAACAAAAAACAAAAAAACAACAACAAAAAAGAAGACCTGGTTGGTGCAATACAAATGACAGGAGAGCAGTGCTGCAGTGATGTTAGTTCCCACCAACATCCTGGAGAACAGATAATTGCTTCCACAGACCATTGATTGGATCCAGCATGGCAAACATGTTATTAAGCTTTTACAGTCTCTGCCTGTAAGAACAATAGCTGGAAAAGCCGGTATGGCGCAACATCCACACCTTTTGATAGACCAACGGCTCTAATCAGTGGTTCAATGTCACAGTTACTACATAAAGCATAAATCAGGGGTCACTTGTTCTTTTCCAGTTGGTTTGGGTTTTGTTCTTGCAAGGCAGCTTATTTTTACATGTTCAACTTCTGTACAAGTCTGATGAATAAGGTCTTGCTTTTTGATTCTGGAATACCCCTGGCACCTTTAATCCAATCCCTCATATCCTTTTGTGAGCTGTTTGATTGCTTCTTCTGCTCACTCCTTCTCCAACAATAATTTTTCATCCTGCCTCTCTCCTGCACCTAGTAAACCTCCCTTCTTCCAGAGTGCAAGGTGTCTGGTTCTGCAGGCTCTCTGACTGTGGAGACGAGATAGGCTGTATGGAGGATACAAACAAAGTGCCTAAGAAGCACTGTGGGGACCCACTAGTCTAGAATGGATGATCTCCAGGAAGCAGTCATGGCACCAAGCCTGTGAGAGTTCATGTGGAAAATGCTCTCAGGCACACGGTGTAACTTCTGGGGTTGTCTTGAGTAAATCCAGGAGTTGAACCCTATGATCCTTGTGGGTCCCTACCAACTCAGAATGTTCTATGATTCGAGAGTATTATCAGGAACCATAATGGGTGCCCACTCGCATTCAAAGCTCTTTAACAAATATAAAAATCACACACTCTTTCAACACAACCCCAAAGATGGCAGCTGCTCAGAGCTCATGCACCAAGCACATCCGCCACACTGAAGACAGGTGGGGATCTCAGTGGTGGACACCAGCTTAGCCTGGACAGAGCAGAGACTCTGACAGAACCCATGTTGTTGCTGGCCTCAGAGCTTTTCAAGGAGGAAAGCCTGCGTGTTCACTTGTCCATACTGCAAAGATGAATCCCAGCAATAAAAATGTGCCAATTTCTCTGCACTAGTAAAAACAAAGCCACTAAGCTCAGAGGTTCAGCAGCCCTTTTCTCTTTAGCACCACACTTTCATCTGGTCTCAAGAGACAGAGAGCTCAACCATCAGATTTCCATATTTATAAGAAGAGTGTTTCTGTTTAGCCAAGCTTGTAACAGAAGTAACCCTGCAAACAGCAGCAGTAGCAGCAGCATGGCAAACACATCTGAGGGGCAAGGATGTGAAAGCCAGGGGAGATCTCAAGGCACACCCCACCTTGGCATGGCTTTCCAGCCCTGCCTGAGAAATTCTGAGGGCACAAATCATTTCAGCTTCTAAAGTAAGAGCTTGCCTCACCCCTGTCCCACACCCCTGTATCTCTGTGACTAATTAGTATCTGGAGGGACACAGATTCTCCTCTGATAAAGCAATGTTTGGCTCCCTTCTCCCCGACACATTTGTATTAGAAATATCCTCATTATGTGACTAATCAGAGAAGCTGAGAAAAAGGCACAGAAGCTGACTTAAAGGGAAATCACTGATTTTTATAGAAGCGGCTTATAAATTATTCTGTCTCCAAAGGGCAGGGGTATTTTGTCACCTCCCAGTGCTGAAAAAAGATGCAAAACTGAGATTCCTGAAGAAAAATCCATTTTTATTATCAGAAGTG
Source organism: Cettia cetti (assembly GCA_013401135.1). Classification (NCBI taxonomy): domain Eukaryota; kingdom Metazoa; phylum Chordata; class Aves; order Passeriformes; family Sylviidae; genus Cettia; species Cettia cetti. Next base: position 111,985 of record VZUI01034248.1, read on the forward strand.
ATGGCTCTTATCATTCCCACTGTTTACTGAGTTTGCTCCCAATTCCCTTGGTTACTGCAGGGTTGCAGTTAGTGTACTGCAAAGGTCCTGAAGAGCATGCCAGCCCTAAGCTGCACACAGGGGCTGCGTTCAGCAAGATGTCCAACAGCTGCAGAGCTGCCTGACACTCTGAACAGTATGTGACAAGGCTGGTTAGCAGTTTACCACACTGAGTTTAAAAGTCAGCAGCACACAAAAAGTCAGCCACATCCATGGCCATCCCTTGAGATGGTCTGAAGATATTTTAGCTGCATCTTTCAATGAAGCAGAATGGGCTGAGCAAAAACCAGAGCGTGTTGAGGTAATGTGCACTTGGCAGAAGGTCTCTGAAACAAAGGCAAGCAGACACCATTTGGCAGCAGCAGAAGAGCTTTTTAAAGGAATTTGTTACCCTTCCATGCTCCCTGGAATGGAGCTGGTGTCCATCCAGCTCCAGCTTGTCTCCTTCACCTTGCGTTGACAGCAACAGAAAGAGATATCAGGCCAGACAGCTTCTGCCTCACTTCTTTCAAAGCAGCCCCTTTATCAGCTGAAATCAAGCCATCTGTCCCCAGCACCCTTTGAGGAGCCATAGCAGATTGTGGAGCATGGAAGGATGCATTGCATGATGCAGAAACAGAAGGCTGAGAGAGCTCATTGCATGCACAAAAGTCCAAACTAGATCCCTGTTTGAGATGGGAATGGAGATGAAAAGGTGAATATACCATCAATGATCCCTGGGACAGGTTCAGGAACATGCATAGACTCTCAGTCATTATTCAGGTCCCTCCGGGTTGCTGCTCCTTCTGCTGCTGATACATGGATCAGCCCCAAGGCTCTGTGCTGGCATTCCCAAAGGCTTTGGCTGGAAGGCAGTCCTGTGAGCTGTGGCAGGGGTTTGCCTGCTTTTCTTTCTAAGTGCAACTACCCAAATATTTAGATTTTGAGAGTTTTTTTTCATTTGCCAAATGATCTACTCTTTGGGGTGAAATTATGTACTTTGAACATTTCTCTTAGCCTAATTTGAAATATGTTTCATATTTCTATATAACCCTAAAAAAACCACAATTTTTTTTCTTTTTCTTTTGTTGACATGGGGTGCTGGGAACACAGTCACCTGGGCCCTCCCCTCCAAGTGATACCCCTCTCTGCAGGTGCAGCCCAAGACTACGCTGATGAGGGCAGGGGGACTGGCAGGAGGTGAGCAGGGAGGAAAAGCAGGACTAGACTTGGATGGAGAAGGTGATGGAAGAAACTGGACGGACAGCCAGATAGCCAGGGGGGGAAGAACAACACTTGAATTATGTTCCTAGAAGAACAGGTCCAAGAAGAGAAGGAAGAGACAGAACAAGGACAGTGAAAGGCACCACGAGTGCTTTGGCACTGAACAACACAGCTGTCAGACGTCACTGATATGATGTACCTTCCCAGGCAGTGCTCTGCCAAGGCTCACAGACCTGAAGGACAACATCTGACCGTTGCTACTAGTTCTCTAGGTGATCCCGGACTACCTTAGAGTGAATCTCCAGAAGCTTCCTGACAAGGAACGGATTTAGGAACCTGACTGTCTCTGTGACCTGAATACTAAGGCTGGTGGCATATAGCAATGTGTTCAGACAGAGACCAGAGACATGCTGGGGATACAGTAACAGGCCATGTTGGGGTTTTCTTATACTACTTCCCTGTTTTAAAACTGCACGCAACTAACATTACAAGAAAAAAGTAGGGATAGTTTTCCAAGGTCTCAAACACAGCAGCAGTAGCTGATTTGAGCCCCTGCAGCCTATGTCCTACAACATAGCCTGTAACGGCATACCCATGTAAACCCTTTCCCTTACTAGTTCAGCATGGACTTGTGGAGGCCCCTGAGCCTGTCAGGGAAACTTCTAGGGCAATGCCCTGGAAGAATCTACCATAGGCTTTGAGAAAGT
>VZUI01034252.1:0-22352 GCA_013401135.1 Cettia cetti
AGGGAAGGGAAGGGAAGGGAAGGGAAGGGAAGGGAAGGGAAGGGAAGGGAAGGGAAGGGAAGGGAAGGGAAGGGGAAGATCCCTAAAAAATTATTCTTTATGGGTACATGGATTTCCTAGCCGAAGACATGACAAATCACATCATAGGCCATGAAGTAACTGGTCCACAGCAGCGTAAGGAGGTTATGAAGGCAGAAGAAGATGAGGAATACATCTCTTGAAGTAAAAGAGCATGGCAGCACTTCAGTCAGAACTAAAAACTGGGCCTGCAAGGCATTAACAAATGGACTCTATAGGAAATGATTTTCCAAAGTATTGCGCACTGAGCAGAACCTTATGCCTGTATTAAAACGTGCAAAAAGTGCTGCCATTTTGCACAGATGATTACCTGAGGAGCAAAGGCCAAGACAGTCAGGTCTTTCATCTCAATAGTCACAGGCAGGAACAGAAGAGATCTGGTGATCTTCTACTAATGTCATGATACTAGTTTTTTCTTCCACAGAAGAATATTAAGTACATTCTGACAATTAACTTCTATCCTTCTCATAAAAAGCAGTAAAAGGCTATTTTAACTAAGCCCAGTAAATCAAAGATGTGTGTATACAGAATAAAATTGCTCCTTTCCTTTTTTACAGTTACAAAAAGGCCATCTGATTCCAATGATAATCAGCCACTCCAAATGATTCCCATTAGCTCTGTCCATGGAACACCTGAACGAAAGCCAAAGGAACTTGGACATGTTCCTCATTCTGCCTTTTCATTATTTTTTTCATCTAAACATCTGTTTTCCCATGTTGATGTATGAGCTCATAACTTGCAGAACAAAGAAAACACGTGCCTTCATGTAGCAGCATGGTTATGTAGGTAGCTCTGGGTTTTTCTGACAATTTCTCTATGTCAATTCCACCCTAAAGGGTTGTCTAATCTGTTGTCCAAATTCACTGCCACATTGCAAGGAATGACCAAGAGGCACTGAATGCTTCTTTAGGAAGAAAAGTTTTTCAAAAAATAACCAGAAACTGAAGCATAATTTAATGAGGAATATTGTTTAAATATAGCTTTATAAGGAAAACATGATGGTGATTACTTCATGAATAGGAATGCTATGATCACTATCACAGATCATGTCTATTTAGCTGCCCAACACCATAGCATTTTCAAAACAAATGTAGTACTTGTGCCCTGTTTTGAAGCTTTTACATTTTAGGGCCAGGATCCTTTAAAAGAATTCACTTTTCACCAACCACAGGGATCTCTTGCAATACCCCATGCTAAGTATGCGTGTGTAACGGCTCAAAAGGACCAGGGCCTCTTAAGCACAATGTATTCAAGATCATCAGATCCTGTGGAATGTCTCACATACGGAAAACTGTGAAAAGTTTAAGTGCTTGCAGATCAAATGAGTGAATTTAGAAAAAAAAAAGAAAGATAAAGAAGTTAGAGATTACAAAATAGAGTACAAAGTAGAGTTGCTTTGGACTGTTATACGATTTGTGCTAGTCCTGCTGATGTCAACTTTTCTTTATTTACAGTATGAATGCTGTAAGCCCCCTACAGTAAACCTACAATCCAAAGTTGAAATAAGGTTAGATTAAATGGTAAGCATTTAACTATTTTAAAATTTTTAACAGCTTACAGTGTTAAAGTTTATTTTGAAATAATGAAGTTAATATTATTTAGTTTAAAGTTTACACAAAAACAAATATCTTATTTTTTTCTTCCATCCTTCTTAATTACATAAGCAGATGCTGGAGTATTGAGATGCAGAGCGTGGAAGGCAGAGACTCTCTCTGGAAAGATGATAAACAAGCAAGATGATAACACTGGAGTTGTAGTGGAAGGAACTTGGTAACAAATGAGAGTATGAGTATCATTAGGTTAAGGTTAGGACAGTGAGGCAGTAAGAGTATGGATGTACAGATTTGCAGCCAGTAATACAGAAGTACAGGATACCAAACGCATCTCTGTGTACTCCTTCAGCAATATAAACAGAGTGTCAAACACTCTGTCAAACAAAGTCAGGAGTGTGGCTCCAAAGAGAGGAGACAGGCTGCTGTGGGCAGGCTGCTCTCAGACACCACAGGAGGACACCAGCTCCAGCACTGGCTTCAGACAGCTGTGGCTTAACAAAGCTCTTGCAGACCCTGGTGGCACAGAAGTGGATTGAGTACCAGCAAATGGGGTTTTAGCAGATTTGGTGGGTTTCTTGTGATTATTCATGCAGAAACTGTTTTCTCACCTCAGCTCACTTTAGGAAACCTGAATTTTCCATTAGGGATGTTTGGAGATGTGCATTTCCATAAAGTTTACTGTTGGAAGGCTGAAAATTTAACCATAATTGCTAGCATTTCAGCCAAAAAAGACAGTCCTAATTTCAAGTATTAGCTGCCATCACCCCATCAGCTATAGTTACTCATGTAGTTTTAGCTGACTCTTGTCCCATGGCAAAGACAGTCATGAAGAGCAAGGGATTCCTACATCATGTTTACATACAGCAGATGCAAAGGAATGCAGTTTGTACCTTTTTTTGCCAAGCTTTGTTTCATCTGATATGGTATGCACTTAGGGGAAGCAGTCATGCTGTGCAGTTTCATGGGAAGGAGAGTTGGGATCCCTGCTTGCCGGGCAGATGGGCTCACCTGGAGGGCAATTGACCATGCTATCACTTCTTCACTCAGCACATGATTCAGCACACGTGGCCAGCTGATGCCAAACTGCGCAGGAAAAGCCTTCTCAAATACCTCACAAATACCTTGAGCTGTATTTTTATGCCTTCTCTTAGGGTGGCACTACACTGACACTCTCTGCCACAACAAACTAGGTTGGGGAGCTAAAATAAAACCTAGCTATTTGCATTCTCCTCTGGTGGTTTTTGATAAATTGGTTTCTGGTCCCATTCCCTCTGAAACAGCAAGGGGTATCCCATTGCAGTGGTGCTGAGTCTCTGCCAGGTCACCAGGCTACACAGAAAGCTGCTTCATGACTCACCAGGTGTAAATGTTTTGGGTATAGACACTTGAGAGCTCTTGAGCCATGTATATATAGCTATAGAAACTTATGAATCTGAATGTAGCAAGCCCTGCAGAAACACAGTTAAATGCTCCCCCCGCCCTAAGAGATGTAAAACACCATTTGGGAGAACAAATTATAAGTGTGAAAGGGAAAACATTAAATAATAAGTGCAAATATTTATGTAATAACTATAAGCAGCTAAAGTCTAAAAGATTCAAGCAAGATTAAATATCAAGAAGAAACACTTTGTAAAGGTATGGATAATTTGGGAAAGACCTCTTAGAGAAAATTAGTGTTTCATGCAGTTCCATGGTTCCACAGATTTGTATCATTCCCAGATGTTCCACAGGTTTCACATCTGAGATCCTCCTGGAAAGAGTGTAAAAGAGAAGCATAGTTCCCTGCAAATAATTCAGAAAATATAAAGGGGCACCTTAAGGGGCACAAAGAGAAAAGAGAGCCACAGCAGAGCAGATAGCTAAAGGAAAAGCAGTGTTACAAGAAACTTAGCTATGAAATAATTTCACAAAAGATGTACATGCAGTGAAGCTCAACAAGTTTTAAAAATCTGTTTTCAAGCTTTCCATTTATATTTAGGGCTGATTTAAGCTTTCATTTCAATTATAGCAGTTGTAGTACAAATTCATTCTCATAGTTTTGTTCCAACTGCTCTATTTTGATTTATTAAAAAGTCCCACTATAGACAATGAAAAGTATCCCTCTCTGTTCTTTAAATAGCCTTCTGTTCTGTTCACTCTGAGTGCTGCACAGTTCCAGTCACAGCTCTATTAATTAAGAACATGCTGTTATCCTCAGCACTGAGAGAAATGAAGTTACTGATAGATAAAGTTTTGAAGCACCTATCTCCCATGAGAGCATCCAATGAAAGGAAATGTGGATGACTGATGATGTAAGTGCTTTGCAGCATGGCTGAGAATATTGACCCTATCTCTTTGCACCCTCAGGTATTCTAACAAGAGTGGTGTTCTTTCTTCAAGCACTTGTCTGGTTTTAAATTGGAGTGTTCATAATATGTGTTGAGTTATGAGAAGTTCCACAACTACCCTTCTCTTCTTTCTCTGTCCTTCCTTGCTTCTGGGATATATTGTACATAAAGTTCAGCAATGTGGGGATATAGGAGATCATGTGCTTTGGAGATCTCATGCGGTCCAGGACATAATTAAATTCCAACTAATTTTATATGTCAGATAATATAAACAACTTTATGTAAAGTTATGCTGATTATAATCCCACAGTGAAACTGCCAGCAGCATTAAATCATATTTAAACCCAATAGTTCCTCTTACTATTATTTTCATGCTATTTTCCTTCATGGTTTGGTCTGTACAGATGCTTAGATGCGAAATGATGAACGTGACAGATATATCAATATTTATATAACATAAGGTTTTATGTTTTGATTTAAGAAGAAAGAAAAGCTATGCCTCCTAAAGTCAAGATTCTCAGGAGAGGATTGCTGTTGCACTTGTTGTATAAAAAAATTTATGTGTCAGCCTCACAGCACCCACAGCAATGAACAGGGCATGAGGAAAGATAAGCAGAAGTTTCTAGTCAATCAGCCTTTATCTTTTTTCTCCTTTTTGTCTTTCTCTCATTCCAGATGCATGAAAGGGAGAGCACAATGGTTAGTTCTTAACAAACCAAATTAAAACCCAGGCTAATCTCCTGATCCTAATCAAGACAATGACACAACAGCACAGTATGCTTAGAGGAATAATGGATAATATTTTACAAATATACGTACATGCTCCTGGGACAACTATTTATGAACAAGAGATACTTGCTTCCTATATGTGATAGAAATTTTATCATGCAAAAAATCATACTATGCAAGACCTAAACTATATTAACTGACACTTAGGTTCCCCATCTGACTGTACAGATAATTTAGAATTATTACATTCTAAATCCTAAATACTAGATTCTTGTTATTCATGTTTGAAGTCTAACAGTCAAATGTTACATACTGATGTAGGTGCTACTAAACACTTCATGTTGTATTTCACACTGGCATGAAAGCTTGACTTCTCAAAAAGTAATATATTTTCTCTTGGACATAGTTATCCCTGTTAGTTACAAAACAGGAGGCTAGACTTGCTAGTGGACACTTTCAACACCTGACCTTTGGCATACACTTCTTAGGAAATTCCCTTAATTCACAAACAAATTCTGAAACTCTTACTCATATTAAACAGACTTCAGCATAAGTAAGTGTCATGTCACTCAAGCTTACACTAGATAACCAATGGAAAAATTGTCTTACAATCTCTTTTTCATCCTTCTGATCTATGGAATGTCTTCAAAATTAGATATGGGTAAAACTCCTAGCAACAAATTAATACCATCAGTAGTAATAACAGCAACAAAGCATCCACTGGCATTATCTATTTTTTGCTGAGAGAGATTTGTTATCATAATAAAGAAACTGAAGACCTGTTTACTTCGAGGTGTTCATGAATCATTTAAATTTATATTCACAGAACCATATTAAGCAACTAGGTAATATTTCATAATAAGAGTGAAGAGGATCCCTGTCCTGACTGAAGTTGGTCATTGTCTAAAGAGTATTTCACAGAAGAAAAGATAGAAACAGGACAAAGGAAACTTTAAAATAAAGTAATGGAAAGAAATGGTTTCCTGAAGTACCATACAAACAAAATTACCCAGCCAGCTAGGGAAAAAGAAGCCCAAATCCCAAACAACAATCAAAAAAAAAGGGGGGTTCAAAACTCACTAGTTACTGTTGCAGAACATTTTTAAGGTACCAAGGAAGAACAGTTTTGATCTTTTCAGCTGAACAGCTAAAAACAAAATCTTAGATGGTATAGCATCTCCTGTGTGGGAGTTTGAGACCTTTGTTTCAGAAAGTATCAAAGAAAAATAAGAATGGAAATCAAATTTCATATGATTTATAAGATGGTCTTTTATACCACAGCTCAGATCTGGAAAATAACTCAGGCTGTGACTTTTTGCAATGATCAAGCTATTTCCTGCTATTCCCTTTGTCTTGTCTTTTCCCAGTTGGACCATTTTTCTTAAATAGCAGACAAATAATAACAGAACAAAGCATGTTGTAGTGAAATTAGAGCTCTCCATCAGCTAGTCTATTTTATGCTTCTTACACCATGAGGTGAATTTTACTGCAACTTCTCTGGCTCTGTGAACTTATATAAAGCATAGAGGGGACTAATGAGTACAGTAGGATGAATGGCAGTAAAAATAGAGCAGATGTCAATATTTACCATAAAGCATACTATGGCTTTAAATCTAATATAAATTGTCCAGATTTATATGAATTTCTCCTGTTACAAAATGCCTAAATAACTTCAAGACTGAAAGAAGAATTCTGACTGATTAATTCACATTATCGGTGGCTATTCATGTCAGTCAGTAAAAGGAAATATTAGTACTCAAACATCATAACACGTATTCAAATGAGAACAGTTTCTGCTATTTTTGAACAGCTAGATCCCTAATTATTATTTCACTCAAATATTTCTTCTTTTTTTTTTTTCAAAAAATACTCCATAATGAAAGAGAAGCATACTCTTTCTGTACTAACTAAATGCATAAAAAAGGACAAACTTTAATAATGCTATCTAAGATTTTTTGAAATGTATGTGTCCTGAGAATCAGTTATTTAGGTTTTAGCTCCTGCTTTTCTTGATGTTCCAGGTCCCACGGCTGCAGTACTGATCAGGATGACGGGATTACATTGGATAAGCAATACCTGCCATCTGCTGGAAGGATATTTTCTAGCACTGCTGAGGCTGGCATTGTATGGGTATGTGGTCAAATACAGAGAAATTGAATTAACAGCATTCTAGAAGCTGTTGAGAAATTGAAACGCAATCTGCAGTATAATAAAAACCTTCACATGCTGTTTACTGGTGGAGAAATGAGTCACAGAAAAAAAGACTTCAAGAGCAATAATGGAACAGGACTAGAGACTTCATCAAAGTCCTAATCCCCTTTTAGTATGGTATCCCACATTGCTACCACTGCTACTGCAGAAAAAAAGAAGAGAGGAGGGTGTTCATAAACCCCACTAAACCTTATTTTCTATTCAAAGCATTTAAAAAATGCAATTTTCCTCTATCCAGTCTGTAATTATTTGCCAGAAACATAGAATACAGCAATACTGCATATTTGAAAAGGAAAGGATCTTGGTCTTTTTATTTTACATGAGAAGTAAAGCATTTAAGCTGATAAAACATTTTAGAAAGGGAATCAAACCTAGTGTTCCCGTAGTGGTATTACAGACATAGATGTCTACTGTCACATACATATGTATTGCATACAGATAAACTTCCACAATATGTATCTTTGGGTTTTTAACAAAACACTGCTATTTTTCTGTGCTTTTTAATGCCCTTAAAAGTATTCCATTAGGCTTCAAACTGACATTTTTGATTATGGGAATGAACGGGGTGAAATGCTATAATTACCTGAGCTAACAGAAATTGCACATTGCCTTTGCTACTCTTTGGTAGCAGCAGCACACTACCTGGTTAAAACATCAGTGTGCTGTAGTAGGACTTGTAGTACTATTATGACAATTATCCATCACTTCTGAAACCACTTCCCTCTTATCAGCAGCATATAATTTTGCCATACATTAATAGCTCAGTCTGGAATTTTCCATGCTGGGTGTTTGCCTCTGGACAATTTTGTAGAAAACTTCAGTCAAAAGATTTCAGCTGTTTCTGAAAACACAATTAAGGGAAAAAAACCCAAAACCCCAGCATATTGTTTTGACCATGTTAAAATATTCTGGCAGCCTTTTTTTTAACAACTTTAGTAGATTCATACTTTGGTACAGACACTTCCTGTTTGCAAAGGGGATCGCCTATTTATCAAAGGTAAATTTCTGCTATCCTCACAAAATTTTATCAAAATCTGTCCATGTTATAAAACTTGAAGCCTGTACATAACATGTTTCCAGTAGAGACCACATTATATCCACCCACTCCAGCTTTGGGCTGCACACTACTTTCACAACCTTTCAGGCTCCAAGCTGATATCATGGGTGGCTGGTCCGGGCCTGTGATCTGAGACCAGGGAGTCATTTTCAACAGTCCCAACACTGAGTCCTGGTGTGTGGTGTGTGGTGTGGTGGGGTGGGGTGTGGTGGGGTGTGGTGTGGTGGGGTGTGGTGTGGTGTGGTGTGGTGGGGTGTGGTGTGGTGGGGTGGGGTGTGGTGGGGTGTGGTGTGGTGGGGTGGGGTGTGGTGTGGTGTGATGGGGTGGGGTGCAGTGGGATGGGGTGTGGTGAAGTGTGGTGGCGTGTGGTAGGATACAGAAGGTGCAGCATGAGGAAAGCTGGGATGGGTTGCCAAGGTGCTGAGAGCAGTGAGATGGGAACAATCAAGAGAAAAGGAAGGTTGGAGTGGTTACCTTAGACTTAGTTCAAGGTGGAATTTAGATGAAGATCTAGAGGAGTGTGAAAGTGAAAAAATAGGTTGGCAGGAAGGAGATATGAAAGGGAGATTAATTCAATTAGTGATCAGATATGTTGGAAATAGCAGGAAATGTCTAGACAAAGACACTAAAATGAGTAGCCAAGAACAGATGACAAATCTAAAGGAGAGGATTGGAAATCATTGTGAATGGGGAAGCTGAGGAAGAAAGACTAGATGAAGAGTTAGGAGAAAAGAAAAAGTATGGGTAAGACAAGCACGAAAACATAAGCTGAGGAATGAAAGGGGGCCAGTCAAGAAGATAGGGTGGGAGTAGAGCTGGAATTTAATTGGAGCAGAGATTAGTACTGGCTTGAGAAGTCTGTCAGACTGAGTGTTCTCAGCCATCATTTATTTCCTTGATCAATATGGGACATATATCTCAGTGGACTTTCTAAAGCATGGGCTGTAGGCTGGGTATCCCTAAGTGATGTCATTACATATTATCTTTTGCTCTTGTTTCATTCACTCATCTGCTCTGAGGATGAATTTACTACTAGTGTATTTTACCTTGGCTATATCCAGGTATATCCACAGCCCTTAGGAAGGCTGTGCATGTGTGTGTATGCATGCATTTCTCCTAGGTCACCTTTCCTTCACAGAGTGGGAGAGAGGTGTGAAGGAGGAGACAGTGAATCTACCATCTCAAACTGTTTTAGAGGTGCCACTCTCATTCTTGCATGCTGCTTTCAAAATGAACCTCAAGTACTTTCCTATTTCTTCAGGTATGAAGAGAGCTGAAAAGTATAAGCTCACATTTGGAGAGCACATTGAGAACCACAGGCTGGAGAGGACAAGATGCGTGGGCAGAGCTGTGGGCAGCTGGCAGTGAGCACAGGCTGACTGGAAGTTGCTGCATTTCTTGCACTGGGTAATATGAAAATCCCACTCAGCCCCTGGCCATACGCTTACATTGCTGAGAAACCAAATCTCAAGAGTTCCCCCGCCCCCCGTTTACTCATAATTTTTGAAGATCTCATTGGTCTCAGGGACACTCTACTAATAGACCATTAGTAATTAATTATTTTCGGATTCAAATAACCATGGTTAGAATATCAGTTATTTTGTCACTTCAGCAATAGAAGATGTCATTTTCTCATGCAACTGAGGAATGGGAAGAAATGCAGATGCACTGCATAATGCCCACATCCACTGAAGGCTTTAGTGAAAATGCCCTTCTCCATTAGAGTAAGAGGGAAAATGCACAAGATTAAAGGAAACTTAGTTGTGTATAACATTATGGATGAGTGGGTTTAGAATAGATAGGTATCCATTGCTCCCTAAAAAGCTGCATACAAAATATCTAATGTCCTGTAAAATGTATGTTTTGCCAACTAACCAAAATAAAAAAGTTCAAATATTTCAAATCCTTCAGATAGTTAAAATATTTGTATCTAGAGTATACTTTGTGTACTTTTAAGAGAGCCTTACTACCACAACTGATCTTTAGTGTCTTTACACTGGATTCAGAACAAATATGAAAGAACAACCCATGTTATTCAGTGACAGACAAGGGAGTCCTTTTAAACTATGTGGATGATGTGTGTACTTAAAGGCTTCCCTTGCTCTCTGGTGGCAAAGGTTCCCGGACATCAAACCTTTCCCAAGTGGTCAAAACCAGACTTTTTTAAACCTCCTCTAAGTTATAAGCTATTTTCTTTCTTCTTTCTAAGTCCACCCATGCCTGTTCCTGTCTTGGGTTCATGTGAGTGCAGAGTCCTGTGGTATTGCTGCCTAGTACCCAGAAAAAAACTGTGCTGTGTAATAGCAGCTCTGTTTTATGTGCTGCAGCTAATTAGTGTCAGGAGGAACAAAACCAAAAAGAAAAAGAATGACATCTTGAAAATATTCTTAAATATTCTTACATTCTTGCTAGTTGGTTTTTGTTGTGTTTTTGGGGTTTTTTTTTTTTTTTTTTTGGGGGGGGGGGGTGTCAAAAAATTTTTTCACTCTCCCAGACTGGTGTCAGGAAAACAGAATCCAAATCACACAAATACACTTCAAATGTAGGGTGATGTGTATTTATTCCCCATGCACAAAATTTCTCCTCCCCATCTCCTAGCTGGCAACATTGAGGTAGAGCTAACAGAAAAACCTTTTTAGACTCACTTGGAACTTCCTGCTGCCTCTCTGTAGCCCAGTTTCTGAATGTTTGAGCTTAAGTTCACAGGCACATGCCAATACAACAACCCATATTGAGTTCAGTGGGATCATTCGTGACATTTTTCTTCTTGGTATGATTTCATGGTTTTGGCAAGTCTTTATGCCTCTCTCTCCATTAAGAAGCATTTCAATTCCTTGGTCTCTGGGGTAGTTCATCCCTGTTGTAAACTCCTCCCACTTTTTACAATAAGGCCAAACTTTCAAAACCACCAAAGTGCTCAAGTTAGGAGAGAGACACAAAAGGGGTAAGGGCATGGCAAAAATATTTCTGGAAGAGAGCACCAAGTACCTGTGTAGAGAACTGACTACATGTGCACAGGATTCAAAATTTCTGTATGTTGTGCCTGGGACCAAGGATAACATGACCAAGGATTATATGCTCAATAAATATTTCTGAAACAAGCAGAGGTGATAGGAGATACCTACCAAGATTCCTCTTAAAGGAAGTATGGTCTCATGGACAGAAACTCTCTTTTTTTCTGTTTGCACACTACACATATTATTTGGATTCTCAAGGGAACTCAATTAACAATACAAAAAAAAAGCAGTTGAAGAACTTAGATGATCCAAAGTTCATTTAAGTAGTTAAATTGTAGCGCCCTTTTTTGTTCCTTTTTAAATTCTACATTTGCAAGGAATGTTCAGCATGTGAATTCAAAATGTTCAAGATGTGCAAGTCTAATGTGAATTTTATCTAAAGACAACCTGAATGGAAAAGACTACATTTTCAACACTGTCAGATTGTTAGTCATGAATAAAAATGCAAATGTGATCAGCACATTCCTCATAAAACAAAAAGAATTGTAAAGTGCTGCCATTCTGCCGTTCTTTTTGGTGGCTTCTGACTGTGGGGATTTATGCAAGGAAAGCATGGTGAACTACACAGTCCAACACTTGGTCTTTTTTCTCTGGGTGCTGCTCACCTGGTTTTTCTGCTTGACTCCACTCTGCAAAGCTTTCTAGGCAAGCCACATCATTTTTCAATGTTGGATAAAGCTTCTGACAGTCTTATTGCAGACAAAATTCATTAAATGGATGCAAGTTTGGAAATCTTATTTTCTAATGTTGTGCTGCAGCACCTTAACAACCACACCCAGTGTTCCCAATCAGTTACTTCTTGTTAAAATGTCACTTAATTGGTTAGGAATCCTGATAATAAAAGGAAATAAGCCATTTTTCGTGTCATTATTACTCTTAATGCAGCTCTCACTTTTCCCTTACACCCTAGCATATTGCTACAATGGCTGGTGAAGCGTGCACAAGGGACCAGATCAAAGTTTTAATTTTAAGCTATCCCAAACAATTTTCCAACACTGCAAGTCTCTGACTACTCTTCATTCTCCTGATCAGTCCTTCACCAGTACCACAGCATCTTCTCCCCTCTCCTGAGGATTAAACTACTCTAGTTCTATACTTCTTCAGAAGACAGTTCCAAAAACCGCATTTCTGATGTAATTTTATTGAGGCTTGGATAGTTATCAGTCTAGCCAGACAATTTAAACGGGATGGAAATGTGCCAAGTACTCCCTAGCAGCCAAGACTGATATGAGATCTCCAAAGATGAGCCAAAAATAGAGTACACTTTTTTTTCCTTATTTCAGGATGTCATTCTTTTCTAAATCATATAGCAGATGGAGACCCTTTCTTCCTTCTCTCAGCCAACTTGATCCATTCAAGTGTTTGGGTCCTTACAACAGTAATAAAAAGCAATGTTGCAGAAGTGTCCCAAGGGACACATAAAAGGGATGCCAGTGTATCTAATCCCACCAAAAAAAAATGCATAAAAAAAGGTATTGACGTGCCCTGAGGAGTTGGCACTTGTTCCACTAAGAACATAGAATTTTGACAGAAAATAAATGCTTTGTGTTCCAGCTGGTCCTCAGAGATCAGGGGGGCTGGGTGTGACAGGGTTTCATTTCTGATTATAACAAGTTCAGCACTCTAAATCCGGTCATGCTCAATAAGAACTTTGATTAGCATAGATTCACAAGTAATGTAATTTCAACAATATGAGTCTGATCATGTTCAATACAAATGTGTGTGAGCATGATTCAGGAATAGTGTGTTTTACCACTCTGATACTAGAACTCTGGCCAAGTTCAGTAATCCAGAGTCACAAATAGTATGGTTTATTGAAGAAACTGGAAAACAGGTTTTGGATTGAAAGTGATAAATGAACTAACTGCAGAGAGTTAATATGTGCAGCAACCACAGGGACAGTAACAGAGATGTATTATAAATACGTGTGTGTATATATATATATATATATATATAAATAAATATTCCCGTAAATAAATAAAAGCTTCCTTTTGGGGAGGAGGAGAGACACAGTCCACTGATTGATCCCAAACAAGCAGAGGTGTTTTCCCCCCTCTCTTATCATCTTTCTCTTTCTGCCCCAAACCCCCCTTCTTTTATACAATAAGTTTTAGCACGTCCCAAAAGGAGGGAACAATTGCATGTTACAGGTGGGGACTGGTGACTGTAACAACACATGTTCTCTTTTCATTTGCATTCTTAGGGGAGTGAAAGTTAATAAGCAAGCAGGACTCCATGACAGTCTTGGCTACTTTCACTCAGAATTCATAGTTGATACAAAGAGTAAAACAAACACTTTGGTCCTCCTCCACCTACTAAAGAAGCAGTAAAGGCTCTCTGACATTCACCAGAGTTTTTCCATGCATACTTATCCCCTTAAAGCAAGTTTTGTTTTGCATGGTGAAAGAGGGAGGGAAGCCAACAGCTGGTCTGGAAGCATGGGTGCTCTTCCGTGCTTTACTGGAACAACAGTGGGCAGTGAGGCCTCCACTTTGCTCTGAACATCATTTAGTTGTTAAGCCTTACTTGAGCCAGGTGCAAGAATAAGAAAGAGGCTCACTTCGTGCTTTTCCCAGCCAGCCTCAACAATTCTTCACCAGACTAAGGCAACTCTTGTAGCAAGTCTGACAATTTATGATAACACAGATAGGATAAAAACGAGATGTAACTCGCACATGGAGTAACTCTAGCAAAGGCTAACAAACTTTTAAGCTATATTATATTGGGTTTTATTTGCTCATATTATATATTATAGCATTATATCTTTTATAAGAAGAAGTGGCTTGGAATGAATTACAGGAAGTATGGCATTAGAAAAGGGCAAGAGTGCAGGCACAACTCTGGAATGAAAAACACGGCAGGGTCATAGGGAACTGAAAGGTCTAGGAGGAAGGCAAGTCAGAGGATAAACAGATGAGGTTGCAGAAATGGCAGTAAAAGAAACAGGGCCAACAAGACAGGAAAAACTCCTAACATCTACTCTGGAGCATGCAGCATGTTATTTGTGCCCTGTAGAATAAATAAACCATCTGTTGGCCTTTTTAAAAATCTCCTCTCTCCATTATTGTTCAAATGATACTGCAAGAAATGCAGTATTTCAGGATTTATCAGAGAAAACTTTGAGAAAAATGGTCATTATAAACATAACTACTCTAAAAAATTAGGAATTTAATGTGACTGCTGAAGGCACTTTGGCACCTGCATAACTGTATCACCTTGGATTTTAATAGGAGTCTATTGCCTTGCAAAGAAATGTTAATTCTTCCCTAATGCACACAGGCTGCTCATGTACTGAGAATATTTTCTGACTATTCTTGAGTGGAATTCCCAGAAGAATATCCTACACTTCATGAGAGGATTTGAGAGTATGATTTTAATACAGGAAACAGAATGACTATTTAAGACACAGTAAAAAAGGAGAAGCAATTGTTGAATAGTCTGCACAAATGACACATAATAAACTTAATTATCATAAAATATATTCCTTAGGTTAGAAGACTGCTCTTTTTTTTTACTTCAAAGGGACTTTGCAAATAGAATGGAAAAAAAGAAGGAAAGAGGACGTGCAGAATTGTCTTAAGGTCAAAGGCAGTAGTCTAGTAAGATGTTCTGATGGCACAGAGACAGCACAGCTGCATGAGAAAGTTGGGATGCTGCTCAGAAATTCAGTGTGCAGTCATCAGTGATTGCCAGTGATCCCACTGGTTCACAGTCATGGAAACGCCTTGAAAAATATGTGGAATTCAACACTAGCGACTTTTTAGGTCTTCATTTATTTAATGAAACATGCCTGTTCAGCTTTTGGAAGCTATGAAATGTTTCTTAAAGCTCAACATACAGAAAAATCAATTAATAGTGAATATGGTAAAATGGAACTATGGGGAAGTGCTCATGAATTTGAGTCAAACTGATAACTAGAAAATTTAGTTGGAAGACAGGGTGGAAAATCCATATAGATTGAAACAGTTAAACTACTTTGCACTAAAATATTTCTGTTCAGACATGCCAAAAGCCTGAAAATAAAAAATTTTGTTTCAAAATAGCATTCTCTCCTTTAAAAAAAAAAAAAAAGCTAAAACAAGACTAAGCAAAAGACATAATTCTAAAAGAAATGGGGGAAAACCAGGCTTCACATTTTCTTTGGCCAGAATTGGTTTTGCCTTTTCAGAAAAGAATTCTTGCTTCTGTCCAGGTTTAGTTTTCAGCCCCAAGTATCTGTTTAGTTCTGAGCTTTCTTTTAATTTACTTTTTGTTTGTTTGTTAACATACTGATTTCAGGCTCTAAAATCAAATTTCTCAGTGTAAAAGTTACTGTTTTCTCAATATTTTTCCACACTTACAGGGCTGGAGCATATGCTTAGAAGAAGATTCAGTTTTGGTTAGCCTGCAAAAGAGAAAGCTAAGAGGAAATTAATTACCATCTTCAGCTAACTAAAGAAGAGTTGCAGAGAAAACAGCCATAGACTGTTCTCAGATGGGCACAGTAAAAACACTAGAGACTGCAAGCCACATCACACAACATTCCAGCTGGAGATAAAGATAATATTTTTCACAAGAGTGTGGCCAAGTACTGGCACATGAAACTAGAGAACCTGAAGAACCTCCATTCTTGGAGACTTTCAAAACCTGATTGGGCAAGCCTGAGCACCCTGATCAAACTTCATAACTAGCTCTACTTCCTGCAGGAATACTTGGGTCACTCAAATTTAATTTACTCTGTATTTCTAAATGTGAATGTTTTGCATAGTAGCGCTCTGGGTTAGATCAAAACAATACACAGATTGAGTAACTACATGACTACCAAGAAGCACTGGTCTGGCAGCTAATGCATGCATTCCATAGAAATCCAAGTGGTATTTCATGCTCTGCTTTAGACTTTCAGGCTGAGCTTGGCCAACATCAACAAGTAAACTTGCATCCTGAGCTTGGTTTGGACCACACCAGCTAACCTCCCAACCAAAACTCAGGTAGCATGCACAGGATATTTTACATTAAGCACTGTCAATGTGGTTTGGCTTTCTCAGACCTACACAACCCTCATGTGTTGAAATATCTTCACAGATCCTTACCGCACACAACAAAGCATGCAACCCTCAATCTTAATCTATAAAAACTTCTCTCTGGCAAGCTGCAACACAGCCCTCACATTGCGTCTGACAGCTTGACCCAAGAACCTACAAAAAATTAGTAGTTATCTCTCAGGGTCATAGGAACATCACACGGTACCTGAACGAAACCCAGAGGCACAACCTATTCAGTATGGACACAGTTCATCAGTTAAAGAAGTGTGGGTGTAGGCCAGGGTGTGCCACCCCAGGGTCAGGAACTGAAAAATCCCTGGGATTGTTTTATTGAGCACCATAGATACATATACTGTAGACACTGCAGTCTTTCAGAGAGTCAGGTTTCAATCAGTTTTAAATGAGGCTGAAATTTTTACTCTGTACGAGAATAATGTCTCTCTGAACTAGATTTTAAAACCAGGAATTTTTTTTTTTATTTGATTTTCTAGAAAGTCTAATTTGTATGTAAATTTTTCAATTACGAATAATTAAGAATGTCAAATCAAGTACCCAAAAGTTAGGAAATGCCATCTTTAGGATTGACATTTCAGACTGAATTCACATACGTTCTATGTATTATTCATAGTTTCATGATTGACTGGCAGGGTTTTTCCTCCTCCCATGGGACTATATACAGCTTTCAATTGACTAAAAAAAGGGATGGAAAACACATGATTTCTACCTCAGACAAGGGGTTTGGTCTTCTGGGTTTTCAAGATTACAGCTGCCAAGAACAGATCTTTTCTATGGTAGACTCACAGCCAAGGGTGCTCAAGCTTCACAGCACCCTGCTACATGAGCCGTCAGGGAGAACAGGATGAGATTAGGTTTCCTTTGGGTGCTTAAGCTGTGCTGCACTGAAAGCTCACTGAAAGAGACATTTCCCTTTGTGACTGTCATTTCCCTGAGCTGATTTGGTATTTCAGAATATTTCCACCTGTCTCTGGGACAGAATGACAGAAACAGTCCAAGCCTGTAACAAAATTATTTAGAGTAGGACATACACAAACAACCAAAAGAACTTGAATATGTCTACACTGACATGCTTGCAGTTTTCTGACTCTTGCTAGCTCAGGTACTGACAGCACAGGACAGTGAGCAACACAGACTGCAGTGCTACAGGCTACATGTGTAAATGAGCCTTCATGCCTGGATTCTGTAATTGTATTGCTAATAAATGAACTACATGGTTTAAAGTCAACTTTAAACTTCTATGCCACTTCTATGAACAGCAAACACCTCTTGATTAAAATGCTGTATTAGGAAAGCTGTCTTGCTTAAGAAAAAAAAGATGTGAAAACTCTCCAAACACATATTACAGGAGACATTTAATGCATACTCAATACAATTTCATACAACCAATGATATGAGCTAATAGGCCTATAATTTGGTGTTTGCTTTCCATTAGTTCAAGGAGCTTTTTTCTCAGATGGGTAGCAAGTCTTTGCATATTTTTTTCTCAGTGTTTGGGGCTGATAGAAATTTGAACGTGAATAGTCTGCCAAAGTGTTCTTCACCTCCCAAGGCATGGAGCTCTATCAATCATAACGACAACTTCACTTTGATGACTAAACACTACTTATGTCAAAGGTTTAATGAGAACAGACTTATCCATCGTAGAGGGAATTAAGTTTAGTATTTTTATCAGAATGTGTCTGTATTTGAATTATATGGTTATGCACAAGAATGGGAACTAAAATGAAAAATAATGTAATATTGAGAAAGACTTTGAAAAAAACATTACTCCTTAACACTGAATTTTGATTTGGGATTCTGTATCACCTCAAAAAACTGACCATACTAACAGGAAAAAAAATAAGGTCTACTTTGAAGGCCAGAGAGGGATATGGGTTATTCCTATAACTGAACTCTTCCCTTAGAAAGAAATCCTTCCAGAAGCACTGCATCAGAAAAACTGTAACTGTTCAAAGGCTTGCTTTGACCACTCTGAGAAGGCACTGGAGCACTAGCACAGGTCCACCACCCTGTCCCAGGTAAACAAACTCTCAGGGGAAAATATTTTTTGCAACATGCATCTTCCTTCAGCAACCTCCTTCAAGCTTCTCTCCTAACTGAGCTCTGTGCTTTGTCTCTCTCCCAACCCCAAGTTTATGTGTGGACTTTGCCCCAACTACCCCAGACATCGTGTTGGATGAAACCTTGAATTCCTAGCTATGATTCAGATAATCATGTCCTCATCTAATTTAAGCTCAGCTTTCTTGGGGTGATTTGATAATTAGTCTATTCCCTGATTTCCTGCTTCATGCCCAAAAATGGTTGCTGTAACTTTAAGGTGGGTCTGGGGGAAAAAAGGAGTCTTGGAGCTCTTCGGTGGGCTTTTCCAAAGCCTCACCCATGTTGTGTGGTCTGGGTTTTCACTTGGCTAGCATGGGGTTTTTTGTTAGCCCAGGCAGAAGCTTTTTTGTTTTCTTTCCCCGACCTTGGAGAGGCTGCAGCAGCAATCAGCAGCTCTTCAAAGTGAACTGGATGGTTTGGTTTAGGTCTGAGATCAGAGACCGGCAAGAAAGACGAGGGGCCTCTCCGTTTTGGCCCCATGTTTTGGAAAAAGCTGAGGCAGCAAGAAAAAGCTCACCTGCTTCATCTGCTGTGAAGAGGGGACCGATGTCACAGACTCATTAGGTTTCACACCTGTTTGCCCAAACTGTTTCTTGAATCTACTGGGGTTTTTTCTTGTTTGTTTGTTTTTCCCTGAAAACCCATGCCATTTTGTCCCCACCAAGTGGCAAACTGCAGTTGGGTTTGGGGTTTTTTCCCCTGGTATTTTGTTCTAGTGTGTGTGTGTGTGCATGGGGGTGGAGGGGGCTAACTTCTGACAATTCAATATCTAGCACTTATTTACTTTTACTGTGCCATGTGGGGCAGTCTCTTTCCAGGCTTAATTGGACTAAACTGGAGCTTCTACTCTTTGTGTCTCTTCCAACTCTTATCCCAAACCTAGGTGTCAGGTGAGAACTAGCTCAACATTTTCAAGCCATAGCCCAGGTGAACATGTCTTCAGGGAACAATTATGTTTGCCCCCATCCCCTCCTTTGACAATCCCTTTTCAGTCCCTGACCAAATGAATTTCTAGGCTTTCTCTCTTTTCCCAAAGCTAAACATAAGCAGATCCCTAATCATAGGTTCAGGCTGAGACAGCCCAAATCCCCTAACCACCAACCAGATAAGAAGCTTCTCTGATAATAATTCTTTCCTGCTCCACTTCAAATGGGGATTCAAAGTTGGTCTGTTTCCTGTCCCTAAGCCTAACTGTAGCCACAACTCCAACACCTGGTATCTGCAGAGACCAGTCAAAGACCCCAAGCCAGAGCCATGATGAACAAGTTATCCTAAGAGAATCCCTACAGCAAATCCTTTTATCAAAATGGAGCTCTAGCTCTGCCTTGTTAAAAGTCTAACAGTCTGAATGCAAAGGATGGGTTGAGCCTTGGCTCCAGATCCTGAACTAGCACTCAGATTAAAAAGATTTCAAGGAAGAGGTATTTTTGCAGCCTACCCCTTACTCCCCCACACCAACTGTAGCCCCAGGTATTATCTTTCTCCCAAGCAGGTATGTAGTGTTAACATTAACCCTAAACCCAGACACCAGTTGAGCCTTCTCCAACATGCCCAGCCATGGTCTGGATGAAAAACATCTCCAGGAAGAATTCTTTTCATGTCCTACCCCTTTTTGGCAGCCCTTGGCAGCTCCACACCAAGTGCATCTCTAGGCATGATGACCCTCATCCTCCTAATCCAACGCCTAACTCCAAGCCCATTCCTCAGCCTGGCCTGAGTCTTGGCTTAAGGCACCCAGTCATGACCTAGATGAGAAATTTCTCAATGAAAACTCTATCTGCAGACTACTCATCCCTTTTTTCCAGCTACTTGTTAACATTGTCAAGGATGGTGATTCTTGGATCAGGGATGTTTTTGTTGTTCCCTTCTTCCAGAAAAATAATGAGTATATAACTTAGTATTTTCAGTGATTTATGTACTGAATTCACCTTAAAGCAACTCAGAGTCATGATCCATGTAAGACAGAAAAATTGCTTATTGTTCAAGATTTTTTCAATTTCCTGTCACAACCACCTTGGATGTGTTTTGTTGGGATTCCGCTTATTTAACTGATCTGAGGCTTCATCTGCTTCTGCCGTATCCATCTGACTTCTAATCTAAAGAATGTCTACAGCTGCAAGACACATGGCTTCAATACCATTCAAGATAATCATAAAAACCTCTCGAAAGGTATTTTGAGACTGCAAAGCAATAGTTAGGTTTTCTTCATGCCATGCCAACCAGCAGGTAGGGAGTTTTAAATATAGTGGAAAGGTATTGTGTAATGTATGCCTAATAGCTGTTGTGATAAAACAAGGAATGTTTGCACGGTCAACAGAGCTGACATCTAAAAAAATAAGTTTAAGCTTTGTCTCCATTCCTTTTTGGTTTTGCCATTATTTTCTCTTTTTTAGTATGTCATGTGTAATGTGTCAATCTTATGCTGTGATATTTGGGAGACTGGCATGAGAAAAGTGATGCTTTATATTAGCACTGCTGGAAGAGTCCTTGGGGTAACTTTGATGAGATCTATTAATACTACACTAATATGTGTCGAAATTAGTTCCAAAGAAAACGTTTGCTTTATTTGATTAGTACAGTCAGAGTAGTATATTTGTTCCCAACTGTTTTAATGAGTCACACAGTCTTTCTTGAAAATATTTCAATTAGCTACAACTGTATGCCTATTTCTGGCTCTAACTCATTCGTTCAGAATAAAAATATATTTATTCCTTTCAGATTAACTTACTTTACCAGCCAAATCAAACCGAAACTGGCTATTTCCAGGTAAGGATCTGATCCCTTTATATTTTTAAGACACAAATGTTTTTCCGACGAGAGCTCGGCTCTTCACGATGCTGCCACTTGGTGGTGTCCCGGAGCTGCAGCGAAAACAATCGTGTCAATCGCTTGGATTGTGGAATTCAGCCTCGCCGGGTTCTTGCAGTGCTTTCTTCAAAATGAACAGTATTTACTGTTCTATGGCCTCGGTTTTATATATATATATTATATATATATATATATATATATATATATGCACAAAACAAAAACCACAAAATATCCACTGTAGCTGAATGATGCTTTCAAATTTTTTAGGCATATTTTTTTGATTGATGTATTTAAAACTATAACTACATGATCACTGTTCTGTCACCTCTATCTACATAGTGCAACATCTTAAACTTCTTAAAGTATTTACAGAATACTTTATTTGGGATGTTAGGGTGGCTGAAATGTGCAACCAGTTGCAACAACAGTTAATATTTTCTGAAAAATGGAAACAGTCTATGCGAAAGCATCCTCTACTAAAAGTTGTCCTTCTATGACAAGGTGACCCAGTTAGTGGATGAGGGAAAGAAAGGCTGTGGATGTTGCCTACCTTGACTCTAGTAAAGCCTTAGACACTCTCCCACAGCATTCTTCTGGAGAAGCTGGCTGCTGATCATTTGGGTGAGTGCACTGTTTGCTGGATGAAATACTGGCTCAATGTCACGTCCACAGAGTGGTGGTGAATGGAACTAATCCAGTTGGCAGCTAGTCACTAGTGATGCTACTCAGGGACTAGAACTGGGTCCAGTTCTGTTTAACATCTTTATCAATGACCTCAATAAAGGGGATCAAGTTGACCCTCAGCAAGTTTGCAGCTGACACTAAGTTGTGTGGGAGTGTTGATGGAGGGTAAGAAGGCTTTGCAGAGGGATCTGGACAGGCCGGATCCATGGGCCAAGGCCAGTTTTAAGCGGTTCAATGAGACTGAGTGCTGGGTCCTGCACTTGGGTCACAGCAATCCCATGCAGTGCTGCAAGCTTAGGGCACAGCGCCTGGAAAGCTGCCCAGTGGAAAAGGAGCTGGGAGTGCTGACTGAGCTGGGAGTGCTGGCTGAACGCGAGCCAGTGTGTGTGCCCAGGTGGCCAAGGCCAGCGGCATCCTGGCCGGTATCAGAAATAGCTTGGTCAGCAGGACCATGAAAATGACTGTCACCGTGCACTCAGCACTGGTGAGGGTGCGCCTAAAATCCTACGTCCAGTTGTGGGCCCTTCACAAAAGAAAGACATTGAGGTGCTGGAGCATGTCCAGAGAAAAGCAAGGGAGCTGGTGAAGGGGCTGGAGCGCGAGTCCTGTGAGGAGTGGCTGAGGGAACTGGGGATGTTTAGCTTGGAAAAAAATTAGGCTCAGGGGTAACTTTATCTCTCTCTACAGCTACCTGAAGGAGGGTGTAGCCAGGTGGGTGGAGGGGGGGGCGGGGGGGGGGGGGCGCAGGG
>VZUI01034255.1:0-10330 GCA_013401135.1 Cettia cetti
CTTCCTTGAGATGTCCCCAGTCTGGGAAGGTGCTGAACGTGAAATGAAACTCGGGACAGCTGGGGTTTGTTTGCTGTCTGGGTTGGTGGTGTATTTTGGGGGTTTTAACACTAGGGTCAAGAGTATTTAACTTATCTTGCCTGGAGGAGTTTTTTTCTTTGCCTCTACTTTGTCATAAAGCATTGAGCCTGGGGATTAACTCTTCTGGAGGCCCAGAGTCACATTTTCTGTTTCGTGCTCCCAGGAACTGTGAGGCAGTGCAGAGGTGAAGTTTGGACACAGCAGCACTGAGGTGGATGCAGAGAACGTCTGGATGTCCACAGCGCTGACACCTTCTTTTCCATCAGGGGATGGATTTTGTCTCCTGAAAGCTAAGTGTTGGGAACACTGAGTGGGAGAGAGGTTTTGCTGGGTTGTTTATGGCTAATCCTTACAGGCCCAGAGCAAACCTGAGCACCCCCAATTGCTGCTTCACCCTGAATTTCTGTGAAAAATAAATATACTTTATAAGTACTCCTTCTGCCTGCTACACAGACTTTCAGTGTGCATCCAGGGATCCGTATCCACTCTTCTTTCCCTCCCAAAATCCCAGGTATCACACAGCAGCTACACAGCTTTACTTTGAAACAATTTTATTAATGTAAATTAATGTTATTTCTCAGTGGATACAAAAGTGAGAAACTTTACAGGCTTCCCTGTTTTGCAAGCACATCCCCCCACACCCTCCCTGTGAATTCCCACACATTTTAGAGCTGTAATACCCCTTTTTAGGGGAGGAAAAAAAACCCCTTTTGCACCCTCAACCTCCCCATTTCCATTTCTAATTTGTCCCTGTTTTCTATGTTTCTCTTTTGTTTTCCTTTTCTTTCCTCTAATGAAAAGAAAAGAGCCCCAGTCCCTCAATTCCCCTCTCCAGCCCCACAGTGACCACACAAAGCCAAAAAACCCTCTGGGGCTGTTTAATTTTGGGTTGCCCCCCCTGTGCTATGGGGAGGGTCCTTACTGCCCCCCTGGGACTTCTGAGGGTCATTTTGAGCCTTGTCCCCCTGGGGCTTTTTGGGGTCTTTTTCATCCTTGGCCTTGTCCCCCAGGCTCTTTTTAGGGCTCCCCCTGTCCTTGTCCTCATCCCCCTTGGCATCAATGGCCGCGTGTTCCCTCTGCACCAGCTCCTCCAGCTCCTCCTGAGGGGAAGACAGCAGGGTTCAGGGGGGTCCCCAGAAGGGTTTGGGGGGCAGGGGACGCCCACAACATTTGTGGGTGAGGGGAGGTGTTGGAGGGTTACCTTCCAGCCCAACAGTTCAGCCAGAGCCAGGCAGCCGCTGTCACAGTCCCCCAGCCAGGCCACATCCCTGTGCAGACACAGGGACCCCAAAGTCACCTGGGGGGGCCCAGAATCACCTTGGGGGTGCCCAAACCACATTGAATGGCCTCCAAACTACCTTGGGGTGTCCCACACCTCGATGGGAATCCTCCAAAACACCTTCAGGGGTCCCCAAAACCACCCTGGGGCTCCCAAAATACCTTTGAAGGTCTCCAAAAACGATGGTGGGGAGGGAACAGAGCCCCCCACCTTCCCATACCTGTAGGCCTTGTCTGAGTCAAAGTCCATCCCACCAAAGCCCATCAGGGACATCAGGGGGTCACTCTGGGGGGAACAAAGGGGGTGACAAGGGGGGGGCAGCTGCTCTCAGCACCCCCCTGTGCCTCCCACCCTGCCCCCACCTCACCTGCCCTGTCTTCTCCTTGTTGATCAGGAGTCTGGGGGTGTTGGTGGGGACCCTGTGGAAGGGGACAGTCATGGGGGGTCCCACAGGTCTGAGGGAGTTCTGGGGGGGCACGGGGGAGGTCTCACCTGCTGATGAGGGAGGCAAAGGGCTGCACCTGCAGGGAAGTGCCCATGATGAGCAGCAGATCGACTTTCTCAAAGTCCTGGTGAGGGAGAGGATGTCACTGGGGGGGGGTCTCCAAGTTGCTTCTGCCCCCTCACCCAAATTCAGGTTAGGGGGGGATTCAGGGCCCCCAAAACCCCACTCACTGACTCCAGGAGAGTGAAGAATCGGGATGGGAGATTCTCCCCAAAAAACACAATGTCTGGGAAAGGGAGGTTGCAGGTCAGTGGGAGGGTGGGGAGAAGCCCCCCCCCCAAATTCCTGCTGAGCGTCCCCCCACAACTCACCAGGTTTCACCAGCCCCTGGCACTTCTCACATTTAGGGATGAGGGAGGAGAAAATCCGCTCTGCAAGGGAGGGGGAACCTCAGTGGGGAAAGTGGCATTTGGGGGTCACAGGTACATTTTGGGGGGCACTGGGGGAGAACAACCTGCTGCTCCCACCCTGTGGCAGGACAGAGGGGAACACCCCCACAGTCACTGGGTGGGGGAGGTTGAGCGGGAGCCCCCAGAAGTCGGGGGGCCCCGGGGCTGTCCCCAGAGTCCCCCGTACCCCTCATCCAGGCCAGGCTGTAGCGCTGGCGGCACGAGGGCCGCAGGCAGTGGGATGTGAAGAAGGTGCCGTGAGCCTCCACCAGCAGCTCCGGGTCCAGCCCCGCCACCCTCTCCAGCGTGTCGATGTTCTGGGGGGGCGACAGGGGGGGTCAGAGGGTCCCCATAATCTCCGTGACGCCCCAAACCAGCGGAGGGGAGGGAGGTGTGTCCCACCTGGGTGTAGCAGCGCAGCAAAAGCCCCTTGTCCTGCAGCAGCCGCATGAAGTAGTGACACACTGTGGGCTGGTGGGGAAGTTGGGGGTCATTTGGGGGTCTCTCGGGCCCCCCCACCCAAGTGGGGGGCATTGGAAGGAGGTTTGGGAGGGTTTTTACCTTGAACTGCCCGGGGTAGAGCTCACGGGCGAGAGCGAAAAAGGGCTCTGGGTGTTTCTGGGGGGGCACAGGAAGGTCAGGGAGGGCTCGAACTGCCCCCAGAAACCCCAACCCCCCCAGAATTTGGGGAGGAAAATAGGGGTACCTTGAAGAACCCGATCTCAAAGATGGCCTCAGGGTAGGGGAGGTCGTAGCTCTGCAGGTTGGAGTAGAGCCCCGTGCCGGGGGAACGGAAATCGGGGATCCCGGCAGCTGGGGGGGGTTTGGGGGGTCAGGACCCACCCCGGGTGTCCCCCAGGGCTCCCACCCCGCCAAAAGAGCACTCACAGGTGGAGATGCCAGCGCCCACCATGCACACGATGTTCTTACCTGGGGGAGGGGCACGGGTGAAACAAAAATTTGCCTTTAAGAATCCCAAAACTGACCCTTCCCCCCAAATCCGCCCCATTCCCCCCGCCCTGTTCTTGGTTCCCACAATTCCCGTTCCCGGTGTCCCTACAGTGGTCACTCCTTAGGGACAAGCCCGGCCCCGTTCCCATGCCCATTCCCGGCCCCGTTCCCGGTGTCCCTACAGCGGTCACTCTTCAGGAAGCGGCTCACGCCCTGCAGGCTCAGCTCGTCCAGCACCGGCTCCGGTTTGTCCCCGCCGAGCCCCAGGGTCCGGGACAGGAGCGTCCGCAGCAGCTCCACTGCGGGGACACCGAACTGTTCCCAAACAGTCGCCAACGTCACCCCCGCGTCCCAAAACCCCCCGAAAGTCCCAAAAGTCCCAGAAATGTCACCCAAAATCCCTTAAGTGACCCCAAAGGCCCCCCAAGAAACCCGTAATGTCCCCAAACGTCCTATCCCAACCGCCCTGTCCTAGAAATATCCCCCAGTGTCCCACAAGAGCCCCAAAATGCCCAATAAGGATTTGCAAAGGGTCCCCAAATGCCCCCGAAATCTCCCCAAAGGCCCCGCCCGGGCCCCCCGTGGCCACGGGACCCCGGCGCCCCCAGACACACTGTCAGTGTCGGCCGAAGCGCCCGGCTCGGGGTCCGAGACCTGCGGGGAGAAGTGCAAGGGGTCACCGGGCTGTCGGGGGCGGTCACCGGGGCGGGGACCGGGGGGACACAGGAGGCGTTACCGGAGACTCGGCGTCCTGCTCAGCCGCCTCCTCGCGGGCACCGGGAGCTGCGGGGGCGGTGAGGGGGTCACCGGCGGGGGCGGGGGGAGAGCGAGCTCCACCCCCTGGGCCCGTCCCGGCCCCTCCGCCCGCGGTACTGTCCGGGTCCGCCATGGCGCGTCCTGCCCGGACCACACCTCCCGGCGTGCCCCGCGCCCGCCACACCTCCCGGCGTGCCCCACGCACCCGCGGCGGCTCCGGTTGGCGGGGAAAGGAGGCGCGGCGAGACGGGGGCTGCTGATTGGCTGAGACACCCGGAAGCGCGGGCGCGGACTACGGGTCCCGGCACGCGCCGGGGCGGGGATTCCCCGGTCCGCGATGGCGGCCGCGGACTGAGGCGGCCCCGGCGATGGCGGCCGCGGCCCCGGCGGCCCCCGGCGAGGCGAAGCGGCCCGAGGGCGACGAGTGGTGCGACAGCGGGCTGGGCTCGCTGGGCGAGGGGCCGCTGGGGCCGCCGCTGCCCGCCAGCCCCGGGGCGGAGTCCCCCGAGCCCCTCGCCGACCCCGCGGCCTGGCTGCAGCACGTCCTGAGCTTCGTCACCGAGGACGGCGACACGTGAGGCCGGGCAGGGACAAGAGACACCCCCCCGGGTCCGGGCGGGATCCCTACGCACACCCTGGGGTTGGGGGGTGGCGGTCCTGCCTCCCCCCAGCGTTCGGCGCCTCCGCCCCCGGGACCGCGGGATCACCGCGGGGTCCCTCAATAACCCCCCCGCTAACGGCCCCGGAGCCCCTTTCCCGCCCCTCCACACTTCCCCGGTGGGTCTGGGGGTGTCGAACACCCCCGCCCAGCCCGCGCCCACCCCCAGGGCCCTTCACCTGGCCGTGATCCACGAGCACGAGGAGTTCCTGGAGTCCATCCTGCGGCACACCGAGCGCTCGCCTTACCTGGACCTGCAGAACGACCTGGGGCAGGTGCAGGAGGGGGAGAAACTTGGGGGTCCCGGAGGGGCGGGAGGGTCCTGAGACCACCCCAAGTCTCCACAGCGAGGGTGGGTGAGGAGCTGGGGGGTTTTGGGGTCACAGTGGGGTGGGGCTGCAGAGGGGGTGTCTATGGGGGAAAGTTGGGTGGGCTTTGACTCCGCAGTTGTGACCCACCCCGCACCCCCCGGAATTCCCTGCACATCGCGCTGGGGCTGAGCTTTTGGGGTGCTGTTTTTGGGGTGTTTTGAGCCCGGCTTCGCCCCCAGAGCGCGCTGCACATCGCCGTGGTGCTGGGGCTGGCCGGGGCCGTGCGGCGGCTGCGGGCGGCGGGCGCGGGCGTGGCCGTGCGGGAGCGGGGCGGTCACACCCCGCTGCACCTGGCCTGCCGCGAGGGGCACCCCGCCTGCGCCCGCGCCCTGCTGGGGGGGCCCCCTGACCCCCGGGACCCCGCCCGGGACCCCCGGAAGGAGGAGGAGGAGCGGCGGGCGCAGCTGGAGAGCGTCAACTACGACGGTGCGGGGCCGGGGGGGGAACGCGAGGTGGGGAGATGGCTTTTGGGGGGTCATGTGGGGGGCTTTGGCCTCATCGTGGTTTTGAGGCGGGGGGGGGGGAACATGATTTTGGGGATGGGCACACAGTTTTGGGGTGGACACATTTTGAGGGCGTCAGTTTGGAATTGACACGATTTGGGGGTGGAATACGGCTTGGGGGGGGCATTGGGAGGGGAATGGTTGAAGGGCGGGCCCCACATGCTCAGGCAGGATTTTGGGGGCCCCATTTCCCCCCCCCCACAGGTTACACCCCCCTGCACGTGGCCATCCTGCGCCGGGACCTGGAGCTGGTGCAGCTCCTGCTCCGTGCCGGCGCCGACCCCGACCGGCCGGTGGGTGCGCCCAAAAACCCCCCGAAAAGAACCCCAGAACGGGTCCGGGGCGGTGCCCGCCGCCGCTGACCCCAGCGTGCCCCGCAGGAGCCGAGCTGTGGCCGCAGTCCCCTGCACTTGGCCGTGGAGGCTCAGAGCCCCGAGGTGGCCGAGTGTCTCCTGCGGGGTGGGGCTCGGCCGGACCCCCGCACGTTCTCGGGGTTCACCCCCCTGTACAGCGCCCGGCGCCGCCCCGACCCGCACCTGCCCCCCCTCCTGCGCCGCTTCGGGGCCCGCGACCCCCCCAGCAGCGACAGCGACGACAGCGACGACAGTGACGACAGCGAGGGCGGGGCCGAGGACAGCGAGGTCAGCCTGCGACCACAGTTCCCCCCCCGGGGTAGCCCAGGATGGGCAGGGCAGCTCCTGGGAGGGCCCCTAAATCCCCTCCCCAGACTCCTCCAGTCCCCCAAACCTCTCTCTTTGCCCAGGACGAGTACGACGACATCGTCGTCAACAGCAGGCACTGCCCGGCCTGAGGGGCCCCCTGCGCCCCCCTGGAATGGACCTGGAGGCCCCCCGGCTGCCCCCCAGCTCGGGGGGGACTCCCTGAAGATCTGCCCCCACCCCCCCAAAATTCCAGGAGAGCCTCAAGGGCTGCGGGGGGAGCTGGGGAATAAAGCAGAGGCTGCGCTCGGAGCGAAGGACACGCCTGTGACAATGTTGGGGGATATTTGGAGGTGCAGGGGACACCTGTGTGAGTGTGGGAGACAGGTGTGACTCTGGGGGGCACCCATGGAGCAAAGGACACACCTGCGACGAGGATTTCCAGGTTTTATTCCCGGGATTTGTCACTGTGGGGACTCGGGGGACACTGGACGGGGTTGTCACACGTTCCCTGTGTCCCCTGCCTCGTGCGTCCTGCGACGTCCCAGCTCCATCCGTGCCCTGCCCTGGCTCTGCCTCCTCCGTGGGGACCCCTCCCCAGCTCAGGCCCCCTGCCCCGTTTTGGGGGGGCCCCCCCCGGGCTGGTTGGGGCCAATGTAGCGCAGGAGGGCCCTGGGGGGCCTGGCCAGCACCTCCTGCCCCACCAGCGGCTGCAGCACCGGGGGCACCCGCACGCGGCCGTCCTGGGGGGTGAGACGGGGTGGGGTGAGCCCCCCCTGAGCCCCCAGACCCCGCGGGACCCCCCCAAAGCACTCACCGGGAGCTGGTTGCACTCGAGGAGTGCGATGAGCATCCGGGACACGGCGCAGGCGGTGCCGTTCACCTGATGGGGGGACCTGGGGTCAGGGGGGCCTCAGGGACCCCCCCCCCCCAGGGATTTGGGGGCTCTCCCAGGGATTTTGGGGGGGTTACCCACCGTGTGGGCGTGGCTCAGCCGGCCCCCCTCCGTGCTGTACATGATGTTCAGCCGCCGGCTCTGGTAATCTGTGCAGTTGGAAGCGCTGGAAATCTGGGGGGGTGGGGGGCACAGGGGTCAGGAGGTTTTGGGCACCCCCCTCCTCCACTCTAGGGACCCCCCAAAATGGGGTCCTGATCTGGCAGGAAGGGCAGAAATAAAGGGGGGCCATAAACGAGGAGAGGGAGGCATCACTCTGGGCACCTCTCAAGTTTTGGAGTTTTCCCAGAATTGTTTGGATTCTGCCCAAATTACTGGGACTCTCCCCCAATTATCAGGATTCTCCCCACATTATTTGGGCTCTCCCTGAATTACTGGGGTCCCAGACCCCCCCTCACCTCCCCAAATTTGCCCCGTCCAGGCATCCAGGCCTCGATGTCGAACTTGCGGTAGGCAGGGAGCCCCAACTCCTCTGAGGGCATGTCCAGGACACTGGGGGACCCAGGGAGGGATAGTTAGGAGGGATTTTGGGGTCCCACGAATTGGGCAGGACCCCCCCAAATCCCCCTCACCGGTAATGGAGCCCCAGCTCCGAAAAGATCTCCTTCTGGAGCCCCAGGAACTCTTCCAGCAGCTCCTCGCTCTCCGTCCCGCGCTCAGCTGCCGTCACCCCGAACATCTCCACCTTTGGGGGGGCACATGGGGTGAGCCCCCCGCCCGCCCCGCCCAGGGGTCTCCCAGTGCTCCCAGTACCTTGGTGAACTGGTGGACGCGGTAGAGCCCCCAGGGCTCCTGGCCCGTGTCGGTCTCCGTGCGGTAGCAGGTGCTGGAACACACGACCCTGGCGGGGGACACGGCTCAGGGGGGACCCCAAAACACCCCAGGGAATCGGGGTGGGACCCCCAGAAGGGGAGGGGGACACAACCCCCATACCTGACAGGCAGGTCCTTCAGCTGCACGGCATGGTCCATGAAATATCCTGCACGGGGGGGCACAGGCTCACCTCCAAATCCATCTTTCTCCAGTTTTTTCCCTATTTTCCCCTTGGTTTTCCTGCCTTTTCTCCCCCTCTTTTCCTTATTTTCTCATTCTTCTTTTTTTCTCCAGTATTTTCTTCTGGTTTTCTCTACTTCTTCCCCATTTTTGTCCTGTTCTTTGCCTATTGTTGCCTCCTTTTCCCCATTTTCCTCATGTTCTCCCCCAATTTTCCCTATTTTCAGTCATTTTTTCCCCCTCTTCTCCCTCTCCCCCCCTCTCCATTTCTCCCCCCGGCTTTTCCCAATTTCCCCCAATTTTTACCTGCAATTCCCACCTCCGAGGTCCCGGCCAGGCACAGGTCCTCGAAGCGCGCGGGGTCGATGGTGTAAACTGGGGAGGGGGTGGCGCTGGGCTGGACCCCACATCCCTCCTGGGGGGCACAGGGGGTCACCTGGGGTCACAGAGGTGCTGGGGGGGCCTCAGGGGGCTCGGGGGGGTCACTCACAAAAACAGCTCCTCGCAGCAGGTCCGGCACTGTCATGGGCAGGAAACCCTGGGAAAAAGGGAGGTCAGGAGACCCTGATGCCCCTGGGTGCCCCCAGAGCTTCCCTGGATCCCCCAGACCACCCCAGAGCCTCCCTGGATCCCCCAGACCACCCCAGAGCCTCCCTGGATCCCCCCAGAGCCTCCCTGGATCTCCCCAGAGCCTCCCTGGATCCCCCAGACCCCCCCAGAGCCTCCCTGGATCCCCCCAGAGCCTCCCTGGAACACCCCAGGGCCCCTGCCCACCTTGCTGAGCAGCTTCTGCAAGGTGAAGGTGACGAGGGCGTGCTGGAGCAGGGCCCCAGCCCCGCACAGGTAATAGGAGCGATGGCCCGACACGTGAGACAGGCGCCTGCGCGGGTGGGACAGGTGTGGGACAGGTGTGACACCTGGGGACATCGCCCGCCCCGCACAGGTAATGCAAGCCATGGCCTGACACGTGGGACAGCCCTGGGACAGCTGTGCCCCACCCCTTCCAGGTGTTGCTCACCTTTGCCGGATGATGTCCAGCCCCTCCCCCAGCTCCAGGTGTCCCTTTGGCTTGAAATCAAACACTGGGGAAGGGAGGAGGGGGAACCTTGGCCACTTTTGTCATCTTTGTCACCCCAGACCCTCCAAACCTCCCCCCAAATCCTCCATCACCCTGAGCCCCCCCCCAAACCACCCCAGACCCT
The DNA here is from genome assembly GCA_013401135.1 of Cettia cetti. Taxonomy (NCBI): domain Eukaryota; kingdom Metazoa; phylum Chordata; class Aves; order Passeriformes; family Sylviidae; genus Cettia; species Cettia cetti. The sequence continues at coordinate 9,303 of VZUI01034255.1, forward strand.
TCAATTTCCCACCACGGACCCCTCTCCTCCCCCCACAACAAAAAACTTCCCCAGGACCCCCCAAAAGACCCCCCAGCCCTTACCTGGTTTCTCACCAACCACCTCGAGCAGCCGGGCCTGACTCTGGTCCCCAACAGGCTGGAGGAACACCGGGGGGAGTTTAGGGGGGCCAGGCAAGCCCCAAATCACCACAGGCCACAGGGGGCATTTTGGGGGATTCTTGGGGGGCTCACCACAGCAGGATGGGTTCTGTTGGGGAGCTGCAGGGCCCCCAGGTAAAATCTCTGCTCCAGGTCAGATTCCTCAGCCTCGAGCACCCGGAGCTGCCCCCGGAGGCTCCGGCCCCTCTCCCGCAGCGCTGCCAGTTCTGGGGGCTGCCAGAGGGTCGCCGTGAGGGCATGGGGGGGTCAGGACCCTCCCGAGCCCCCCCAAATTCGACTCCTACCATCTTCTCCGACGCCTTGTCGTGGGAAGCCTGGAGGGGAAAAGGAGTCAGGGGGTCCTGGGGGGGGTTCCAGGGAAAACTGAGTGGGGACCAGAAGGACCAGTGGGGACTTTGGGGGGGTCTAAGGGGGAACTGAGGGGTCTCACCATGATCTCGCGGACCCCCTGGGCCACGCGCCCCTTCTCAGCCTCCAGCCGGGCGATGCCATCGCGGACCTTCCCCAGCCGCGACCACGTTCGCACCTGAGGGGATGGCTCAGGTGGGCGCCCCGGCCACGCCCAAACCGGAGAGGGGGCCAGAGGCCACGCCCCCTCCCGCATAAGCCACGCCCCGCGGGCACCGCCCACTCCCCGTTCCCGCCACTCACGATCTCCCGGAAGGCGGCGCCCCCCAGCGGCCCGCGCCGCTGCTCCACCTCGCGCTCGGTGAGCGCGGTCACGTCGAGCTGCGGCCGCGCGCTCAGCCCCTCGCGCACGTGCTCGTACAGGCGGCTCCGCGCGGCCCCGGGAGCGGGACCCGAGCCGGGAGCGGGACCCGGGCCGGGAGCGGGACCCGAGCCGGGGCCGGGATCGGGGCCGGGATC